>JAUTDX010000682.1:0-119313 GCA_030844895.1 Ambrosia x helenae | reverse complement strand
ATACCACATGAATGCGGTGTATTTTGTGTATATCAATAGACGCAAATACACACCATTATAGCACCAATAATGTACTCGTGATAGACTTTTATATTTTCTTACGTTTACCAGCAAAACTCACTTTGTACTAGAGAGGCGGCACGTAGGTAATAAAAGAGACCATATACATTTTTCTTCAAATATTTATTTTGTGAAAATGAGAAATTATATTAGATTATTAGGTTTCCTAAGACGGCTTCAATTTTTAAATACATGCATGAAACATGTTAAAATAATATATAAACTATTAAGTATTTGACATTGTTTCACTGTGATAAATGTCTTCACAAGTAGATAAAACAAAATGAAAAAAAAATTAATTAAAGAATATTTCTTTTTGTAGAAAAAAATCCACTAGTAACTAAATTGCTTCATATATGATATACTAGGTTTATATATTGGGAGATATACTAGGTTTATAACTTAGGAGCGTCTCGTGAGAAATCTGTAATAACTTTAACGAAAATGTTAAAAATCTTCTCACTTTATTTTATAACAAAGATTTGGCCAGAATAAACAATATTACCAACAAGATAATATGATAAATTGAAATAAACGGATATAACAATTATTTAAAAGCAAAGCGCGTACAACCCAAGAATATTATCTCAATTATATAAAGATTTTTTTTCTTCACATTTTAAATTCAATAAATGTTTTAATACCTTTTTTAGTGAACTTGTCAATCTTTTGATACGCTCTAGGTTTAAGGACATAAATAAATTGGAGTTTGATCATTTACGTTAATGAATCATGTTTACTGTCATTTGGTGCGTATGGAGGACGCGCAATGATATCGTTTTTTAATCAGAAACAAGCCTCGTTGAGTAACATCATGGGTGAAATAAAAGGCAAAAAGCTTGCTATGGGTCAAGGCGAGAGGAAAGCATCCGGATTTAGATTGGAATAGTTGGTGTAGTTTTAACTTATGTAACATGAGATAGTTGTAAATAGTGTATGGCGGATTCACTAGTTTCCCGCTAGCTTTGGGTGATAATAAAATAACGTTTGTTGGCCGTTCAAAAAAAAAAAAAAGTTTGGGTTTTAATTACTTTTCATCTAAGTCAAAGTTTTTTTCTTGATCAAGTCATTTAATCATTCACTATAATTCATCAATCAGGAAAAGAGAAATATAAAGGAATGAATAACAAAGGCCACAAAATCTCGATGGGTTTGGGACTAGCTTTGGGTCTATAGACAAACTAGCTTTTATCCCGGGAGTGTCTCGGGTTGAAATATATAATATAACGTAATAAAATATCTAATATGACAACATAATTAATTCTTTGCCAATACATGATTAATGAATAATAATAATAATTATAATATTATATATTATTATTATTATTATTTATTTTAAACAAATTTCTGCCATAATTTATCATATTCAAATATAAAAAAAAGAATCTCTGCCTATTAAGTTATGTTTATCGTTTGTGATTATTAGTAGAGTAAAATATATTTGAAAACAAAACCCCACAAAAATAGTTGTTTTTTTTCTCCGTTTTTTATATAGCACTATGATACTCGTTGGAAAGATAATAAAACGCTCGTTAATTTGGTGTAATTTTTTTCTTTAAAAAATCTCGTATATAAAAGATATTAACGTTTAAAAGTTATGGAGGAAACATTAGAGAGAAAATGTAATTTGGTTTTTAAATTCTTATCTTTTCCTAAAATAATTATAATATATATAGATTTATTAAAAAAATCAAAAATTAAAAAATCCTACATAATGCCATGTGGCACATTCAAGGAGGGGTTGGGGCCTCCATTGAATGCCACATCATCAAAGTTCAATTCTTTTATTATAAGTTATAGATTTTTTTTTTAACCTTAGAACTTCATTAACGAATAACATTTGACCTTTTCAATAATTCCTATATCTTAACTTCTTTACCCATCATTAATTAACTTCTTCTCATTTCTAGCTTTTCATAATCTCCAACACACAATGATCACGATAAACACAACCTTTTCCCAATCCCACAAACCAATTGTGTTATGCAGACACCAAATCCCTAATACTCAAAGCATATATCGGAGGAACTTTACCAAGGATAGAGTTTTAAATCGTTTGATTTAGAAGACCACTAAATTGGTGTACTTAACAAATCATTATACAGAATTACAATTCTTTTGAACATTTTAATTATGGAGAAAACAGTTTTAGATTTATACTAGCATTATTATACAGTTAAATTGTTTATGTTTTAATATATTTATATGTTAACCTTAATATATATCAGTAAACTTTTACATTTACAGTCAAGATATAATGCGGGCAAATTTTGCGTATGTTACTTTTGTATCAATAAATTGAGAGATTTTCTTCGAAAGTACAATATTGACCCCTTTTTATTGTTTGTGAGTGATAATTTCGTTGGGTGTTACTTGTGAGGTGGTGTGTTGATCAGCTCTACTTGTATATATAACGAAAAACATGATAATAAAGAATATCTGATAGGCTAGACAGTCCAGTATACGACCGCAGAGATGGAATACACCATGATCTTGGTCGAGTTTCCAAGATTAGAGATTACAGTTTTTTGGGAGATAGAGGAGACGATTTTGTGTGACGGTGTTATATATTCATTAGTCATAAACCTCTCTAGTAATCTCCTATTTATACACTCAAGGGGAGACCCTATGTTTATCTAATAAAGGTAATTCCGTCCATCGAATAATTAGCGATTAATGTACAGGGGTAATAAAGTCAATGATCTTTATTAAATAAATGATTACAATGACTATTTTATAGAATATATTAGGATCATGGCAGTTTAGCCCTAACGTTGATTTGTATGATTAGCGTCTATACGTCTTTTAGGCATGCATGAACGTATTCAGAGACATACCAAATTCTAAACGGAGCGGAAAATTAACAATTAATCATTCATAGTATGATATGCAGTTGCACATGGTCATCAGTATAACCCGTCTTTATTATTAGCGCTTTCATAAGAGTTATGGGTAATAGACCTTTAATTATTGGATTCATAAGCACGCCATGAATGTATTAATACAAAGATTTGCGTTTTAATCAATGTTTTAAAAACCAGTTCAAACTGACTACGACAATCAGTTGAACCACCCGTACACCCCGGTTGAACCGTTCTAAAACCGGTTTTTAAAACACTGGTTTTAATCCTTCTAGTCGAGTTCTTCCATCCCCATATTGTTAACCACCTAAACAATCAGCCCGACTTGTTAATGTGCATTAATAAACACTAACACTTAACAATCCTTCCTGTGAGGTCGAGTGAACTATCTCTAAGCCAAACCGATACGGTATAAAAGCCGGTTTTAGTTCTTCCACCCTCATATTTTTTACTCACGCTGATGTGGCATGTCAACGCTGACATGGATGATGACGTGGACACTAACATGATATGTTGACGTTGTGGATGCTGACATGGACGCTTACGTGGACGTTGACATGACATGTCGTGTCAGCGAGCATGCCATGTCAACGTCCACTAACTTGGTTAGTTTTCCGTTAACAAAAGTTAACTGCCGACCAATACTTTTAAAGTTGAGACTGTTGTGGAGAATTTTTTAAGTACATATTATTATTGGCAATAACGCAAAATTTGGATTATTAAAATCCAATACAAAAAATATTTTAGGTACAGTTAGTCGGGGAGATAGAAATATTGCGTGAGAGTGAGAAAAATTGTGTGTTAGAAAATATTGGTTGAATTGATTTAAAAATACTTGTGAGGTATTAGCTTCTCTTTTTTAACTCCCAACGGCTCCTAGCTTCCTAAGAGATCATATTCTTCAACGGTCAAAAAGATCAAATGGGATAGTGATTTGGTCGCCACCACGAATTTGCTGGTTATTATCGGGGCTGTCCACCCCTATCAAGGACGAAGGATTGTGACTGTTTTTTGGCGCAGTGGTAGAAGTTTGCGATTTTTGTAGGTAAATTGAGTTCGGGTTGAGTCCGTCCCCACCAATTTGATCTTCCGGCCACTAACGACTGGAAAAAATTGAGTCCGGCCCCCTCCGATTCAAGAACCAAGCTTCGCACTGACCCCTATATCGTATCGTGTTCCCTAACTAGATGTGTAAACTCATGTTACCCCTTCACAAAAGTAAAATGTATTTTAATCATAACATGAAAATTCATGAGAAATAAAACTTTATTTTTTGAAGAAGCTCACAAACATTCCAACATTTTCCCATGTCCCATGTGAACTACGTAAAGTATGATATCAACAAAGATAACATGTTGCTTATTCCATCAATCTATAAACAAACACTCGTGTCCCCATATTTACAAAAGAGGCCATTGATCCAACATAGATTTCTTTGATTCGGAATCTATCTAGACATCAAGGAACCAACAACACCCGCGATTAGAGTGGTCGGATCACCAAGAACGGCTGAAATCACAAACTGCATTGCTAAACCAGCCATCTCACAACATTTCTTCACTTTCCCTTTGCTTTGATGACGATGGTTATGGTGATAGCTTTCCAATGTACCCTTCAAGCTTGGAATTCTTGTCTCAAATTTCCCATTTTTCCCACACATATCATGGTAATCACCACTCACTCCACTCCTACCAAAATATAACTCATGCCAACTCTCCACCAACATCTCTTTCACACATGCCACATGTAGGTTGTACTTCTTGCACTTTGACCTGGAAAACATAAAAACCGAATAATCGAACCATAACTGAAAAACATGAGAGAAATTGAATTGACTGAGAAGCTGATTGTTCAGTTTGATTTTTTGTAATTGATTTTTATGGTTTCGTTATAGTTTTTTTCCCTTTATACCACAATTATCTATATCCAAATACCCAATAACATTGCATTTGCAAGGTTTTGAACTCACACTGTCACGCCAAGTTTTGTACCATACCTACCACTAGATATTAGATAACTAGGTCTTGGTGATTTGGTTATTAATGTTATATGTGTATAAATAACCTAATTGTCATCAACCTTAACAATCATATATTTTTGTACATAATATGTAATATGACAAAAGGTTTTGTTGCGTTTTTTTTACAAATAACATATTGTTGTGTCATATTCTCCTTTTTTTTTTGAACGGCTAATTTTCTGCCCCATTTTTACACCCTTTTTGCCTCTTATGAGGTTTGAACTCCAACCTCTCATTTACAACCTCAATACATTTATCACCACACCACAAAGGGTGAGCCGTATTCTCCTTTATAATTAAAAAAAATGTTAATTACTTGAATTCACCAACGTCCAAATTAAAGCCAACAGTTAAGTTTACCAATGGTTACACAAAATACTGGCCATTTCTGTGTTTGTTTTAGCCCGTATCTAACCTGAACGAACCCATGCACACCCTTACCTGTAACTCCAGCTTCGTCCTTTCCTGCCACACCTATGGCAAGCAGACCCCACTTTTCTATACAAGTACAACTCCACTTCACCATCATCCAACATAGTTGGAAGCTTGGCACAACATGGGTGAAGATCGAACCCACACAACTTACAATGGTAAACGAACCCTGACACTGCTTTCTCACACGCGTTGCAATAGCGCGCTATAGGGCCAGAGGGCGCGATAGGAATTGGAATGAACACTTGGTGTAGAAAGGGTGGGTGATGGAAGGGGATGGGAGGGCACAATGGACATGTAAATCATAGTTACATGTTGTGCATTTGTAGTTAGACCCTATGCCGACTTCCTTGCAGCCGTCGCACTTGAATGGGACCTCAGTGTAGCTCGGTTTGAGCCGGTGTTGAGGGTGGCTAAAATGGGAGATGTCATTGTATTTCATGATTGATTTTGTGTTGGTTATGTTGAGTGCTTCGTATATAAAGGAGAAGGTGGTCTTGTTAAAGAAGTTGTAAAAGAATAATACTCCATATTCCATAACGTATAGGTAAGGGTTTTTTTTTTTTTTTTTTTTGGTGTAGATATGAGGTTGATTTTGATTGATTGCTTGGGAATGAAGCAAAACTGGATAAAGAGAATCGAATTCTTAGAACTTTTTTTTATCTCTCTTTTGTTTTATATATTCGGATGATATAAATAAAATATAAATTTAATAGTAATATTAAATATGTTACTAACCACGTCTTGTTATAAAATATACATGTTAAACGATCTACTTACACTATAAAACACGGGACACTAGTTTCCAATGCAAACTTCTTAGTAGAATTGTGTGATTGTGACTTTTAATAGGAAATAATGAAAAATTATTGATTATTAAAAATAATTCAACAAACTCTATTTATACTTGACATATATTCTGAAATCTTATAGTTCAATATCCACCTCTGACCGTTTTGTCACATGAACATTTCAATGAAAGTCAGTTCTCCGTTAAATTGGACCATTTTCTAGCTCATTTACATATTTACTCTTATCCTATCGCTATTGTATGAATATAACATATATTGGATCAACTTCGTATGTAATTATGCTAATAAAAGGTTCATGAGGTTAGTTTTTACGTGGATAAATAAAAACTAATACGATCTAATTTGATGTATGAATGATTAAAAACTTACATAATTACAGCGCAGGAATGATCTTATATATAAAAATTTGGGTACTTTGGTAGGAATGGTTTGTTGAATTATAATAGTATATTATCGTTGGAATTAGGGATGAACACTTGGTACTGAGTACTGACAGCGTACCAATAAATTCAATATGGTATTTGGTACTCGTTTTTTTCAAAAAAATTGTATCAGTATTTTCAATATTGGTACCAGTTTGGTACCAATTCCATATAAGAAAACATTTTGTAAAGAATATGCCATTGAACCGATAGATTCGATATGGTATTCGTTACTCACTTTTTCAAAAATTCGATATCGGTATTTTGTACGATATCAATCTTATCCCTAGTTGGAATATATTCCTTTGAATTGCACTTAACAAAAAGGGTATGGTTAAAAAAATAATTTTAAATTAAACATTAAGAACTTATTTTAACCAATAAGTTATAGAGTAAAAATCAAATACAAATAGGCTTAAAAAATAATTTTAAACTAAACATTAAGATCTTATTTTAATCAATAATATATGTTACGTCAATAAAGTAATTGTATCCCTCTGTAGATGTTCACCTTCTCTCATCTCTTCAACCACTTTGTCTCTGTTTCTGTTCTATGTTCGTGTGTTTGTCCAACCGATTGACTTTAGACTCGGCAGATCTGGGTCGCTATCGGTTTACCGTCGTCATGTGGCTGTCATCGGATTTGGATGAGGGTTATTGGATGCCTCGTCATGCTTTACGTCGCCGCTACCTTTTCCGGTAACCAAAGGTGGCTGGTGGCGATGATTGGCGATGTGCATGCTTGCTTGACTCTAGCCTCGCCGCGACCTCCCTCCTGCGATTCCAGATTCACCGCCCCGGCGCCTCCTTCCACCCTGTCGATTACCCCATATGTTACGTATGGATGGTGGTGCAAATGACACTTTTTAGGGGTTCTGGGCAGACGCGACGACCGCTATGGTGGTGCTTTTGGTTTCAGTCTCGGCTATAGATACTTGCGATTTGTGGGTTGGCTATGATGAGTTGAAAGTATTTTTCGACAATTGATGATGATGGCATGTCAAAGACGGTGGATGGCAAAGACCATCTCACTTTCTTTTGAATTGTTGGATTTTGTTATGTTTGTTTGAGGTTAGGGATTTATTTTCGTTCCTTTGATTTGTTTCGCGGTTCATATTTATCTTTTTGCTGATTTGATATTGCTAAACCATTGCCATTATCGAATGTTTATTTGCTTGATGATGATGCGGCTTTGCTTATGTTGATAAAGTTGTGATGAGTTCGATAGTCCTGATTCAAATGACGTACGAGGATGTCGCTTTGGCGTAACAAAGTTGGAGGATGGCAGGTGTTTTACCTGCAACCCCCTTGCTGCCATGGTGGTGCATCTCCTAAGTAACTCTGAGCCTTAGCTGACTTTTCGCGCTGGCTGTCAACTGCTGTCATCGAGTACAAACAACAAAACTTCAGCTACTTCACATGTGAGTGTGCCACTAGCTTGCTTCTGTACCTGTTTGTGCAAACACTTCACGCAAGTAGGTCCGGCCAACGTGTGTTAGTCCGGTGTTGTTTTCAGCCGTTAACAAAATGCCAGCTTATTGTGCCGACGCTGCAACGTTAGTTTGTGGCTTTCCAGTTTAGGTGTGCTTATTGGTGACTGTTTGTGCACTTGCCGTGAGGACGATGTGACTGATAATGCACTCGCAACGCAACCGGCTGATTTACTGCATTCGATTGTTTGTTATTTGTTTATTCTTCACTGTCTAAGCCTTTTGTGTGCTTTCAGTGATCTGTAGATTGCGGTTATAAAAGTTGTTTGTCCTGGCCTTACATCTTCATGTTTGGCTGTCATCTTATCGAACAACATCTTGTTTCGTTGTGGTGACTGTTCATGAACAACCCTTTGGTTTGTGAGAGAACTGAAGCCATTGGTTTTTGACGTTTGCGTGCCCTTTAATGATTAGAGGGTGCAATTGTTTCTACATGTTTTTATGTATTTCAGTGTTTTGCAGCTCTCAGAAGTAGCCGGAATGTTCGTTTAGTCAACGGCTCGCTATATGCAGATAACGGGTCAAATTGCACCGATTGTTTCTTTACTTTTTGTTGTTTTTAAATGTTACTTCTGCGGCTAACAGAGGTAGGCATGAATAACTGTGGTGTTATTGGTAATATTAACCTACCTATTATAGATTGAGAGTTTGTTGTTTGCGCAAACTGCAGCGAATTGCACTAACTAAAGAAAAAAATCAAGCTGACCTGTCCAAACAAGCTATTCAGCTGCCGATCAGGTTACAGTCGTTTAAATTGTTGTTGAAAAGCAATCCATTGAAATCTGATCCAACTAGTTAATACTTTGTGTTTGGACCTACCTACCATAATCATGAGTTTCATGAGTGTGTATTAAGTGTGTCTCACATTTGAAATCATGTGTGTTTCTGTTTCTTTACTAGCTTAAAGACAGGAGGTCAGCGAGGAGCTTTCGTCACCCCAATATTCACCACTGATTTAGTGCATAAGTGAAAAAAGAACTTTTTCTTGAACCCCTCGTCAAGATCGAGAGATGTACAAACGACATTTGCAAGGTATATACGCGTATATCATTGTACAAATTAAATGTTATTGTTCGTTGTATTGGATTTCAAGCTCAATATTAGAAATTTACAAATTGGAATCGCATTTGTTACAAAGCTATAACAACATTTGCATTTCGCATCATAGATAGGTGCTACAAGTTAAAGTAGAGATCTGGGTGGTTATGTAGTTATACTGTCCCTTTGCGCCATGTTCGGTCTACCCCATGATGTATGCTGAGCCATTGCATTTTTTTCCCTTAGCTAAATTTTAAGGTACTTATCCGGTTTACAAAATGTTGGGTTTAGGAAATGGCAGGCGTCCTTGAATAATTATTCGATGTAGGAAATGGCAGGTTGGGGCTTTGTTGTATATGTTGTATAACATTGCGACGTCAATGACCTCATCGTTTTATAACGCGTGTAATGAAGCTAGGTTGTCGCGTTCGATAGCTCTGTTTCCAACGGGTCAAATATGGGTCTCCGGTCGTCCCCGGCCACGGCAACACGCGACGGGTATAAAACTAGTTAATGGCTTAAAATAGTAATTGTCTATTTTTTTATTAATATAGTAATTATCTATTTTTATTGTTAAAATAAAAGGTGACTGCGGAGATGTGTAACAGTAGTTATGTCTTTTATACAAGGGTACGACATGAAGACATGTAATTAACCCAAACATGAAATTATGAACTAAACTGGTTCAGATTAGTTTTAAATGCGAAACTGTAAACCTGTTTAGCCAAACGAGCGGCGTTCAAAATGGTCTGATGGGTTTATGTGTTTGGGTCAACCTGATGAGTTTGCGTGTTAGGTATTCCATTTCAAAACTTAACATGCAATAGATAAATAAGTATTATGTTTTATAGTTTAAATATAAATTATTTTATATACATTTAAGTTATAGGATATAAATTTATATGCTAATAGTATTAATATGAAAAATAAATTAAAAAAAATCATGTTACAAGCGTCACGGTCATGTCAACTCGCCAAAACTCATGTCGTGTACTCATGTTTGAGTTCATGTGTCCGATACAATTTTAGGGTTGTGCCGTGTTGGGATTGGTATTACCCTTTCACATAAAACCTCGAATATCGCCTTGTTGTCTATTGACATGGTGATTGCTTCAAAGTGTGATATGAGTTTAAATCTTTAAAAGGTAAGTGGATTAGGCGATATTTATGTCTAAAAGAGTTGTTAAAAAATTAATAATAACAAAATCCGCGAATCAAAGAATTTAACGGGAATAATTTCTTTAGGCCCTTTGCATCTTGCTTGGGCCGATTGGATGAATTATTCTTGTATATCATTGTTTTCATAGAATATTTCTTTTAAAATATATATGTGAATCTTGTAATTTATAAAATATTTATTTTTGAAAAGTGAACTTCATTAAAACAAGTAAATGGTCCTCAAAACAAGGACCGAAGCAAACCGGCTACAACATATACAAAGGACAAGACGACCAATCCTTCCAAACCAAGTTTTTAAACTTGGATCTAGCCCTAAGCCAAAGGAACGACAACGCTTTTATTTTGGCCACTAATTCGAAAACTTTCACTTCTTTCCCTTTAAAAATATTCTCATTTCGAGCACTCCAAATCGCCCACATAGCGACCGTGATAATCCCTTGAAAAATCTTCGAGGCATCTTTATTCCGACTCCCATGCTCCAAGTTTAACAAATCGACAACGTCAAAAGCAAATAGGACCTATTTTGCACCACGACCCGATAGCCGACCAAACCCCAAAAGTCACTCCACAACCGGTGAAAATATGCAAAACGGTTTCTTCATCTAATCATCTACTTCACATAGGGAACAAACATCGTCTGTAATAAAAACTTGCCTCTTACGAAGAGCGACCTTTGTAGGAATCCGACCCATTTCCATACGCCAAATAAAGATCTTCACCTTGAGAGGCACCCACCCACGCGATCCACCTCATACAAAAACGCCTCTCCTGATGTCGATCAACCACCAGCTTCTTTTTAAAATCCACCACCTTGTAAACGCCTTCAGAATTACCATCCCACCTCCACGAATCATGGAATCAAAAAGGATAACACCATTTTAAACGGTCCATAAGCTTCTGTTGTTCCTCTATCTCCACATCTGTATAAGGCCACCGATGCTTGTTTGTGAACAGCCAACATCTTTGCTATTTCCAACCACACCTCTAAACATTGATTTAACTGTTCCGGAATTCCTATCATATTTACTATTTATTATTTAATATGATTACTACCAGTAGTATTAAAAATCCTCCTAATTTTCTAAAATAAAGTGTCAAGTTACAATAAATACAATCAAATATTTTGTTAAAGTTTTCCACTACAGATCAATCTTATATCAGTTTCTTGGCTTTTGTCGTAATGAAAATAACGTAATCGGGCCCAAAATTATGTATCAGTGTCCTCATGCTCTCATGTGTTACAACAAATTCGTTTGATATGGCTACAAAGTATTCAGAACTCATTAGAAGTTCACTTAGGCGCTGTAGAAATTTAGAGTATCATGTCAGGATGGTATTTAAAGGAATCATGGTTTCCTTTAGTTGATAACATAATTTTAGTAGTATTATTTTTGGTATACGAGTTTACCCAACCCGACCTGGGCCACCTGATGGATAAACAACCTATATAAGGTCTATGATTCCGCACCCCATGAAAAAAATTCCTGGGTCCGCCACTGATTCCTTCCCGCGTCAATAACTAGAAAAAAAGGGCCGGCCAATGCATATGGGGAAAAACGATTAATCTCTATCAATAAACCTACCATAGAGTACTTAGTACCGGTACCACGGAAATATATGTTTTTAGATCTCGCATAGAAAAACCTCCTTCATCTTATTGTAATACATAAGATAATACATATTTAAACGTAAAATGATCTAGTACATAAGATTTAGTTTTTGTTAAATACATAAAAAAACGTCCCTTCTTCCTCCGGCCAATATTCCCACAAAAGACTAGGTTATTTTTCCTTGGGATTCCTTTTAGGGGCGGCAATTATTGACACGACCCGAAAACCGACCCGAACCCGACACGAAAAAAAAATAGATTTGGGTCAACTAACACGACCCGTTTAAAAAAACGGGTCAGGTTCGGGTCAACTAACACAACCCGTTTAAAAAACGGGTCGGGTTCAGGTTGACACATATATAAAATGGGTTGACCCGTTAACCCGTTTAAGTATTTAGAAAAAATATATATTATATTTTTGTTTTTCTTTTTCCATTTCTATTTACATTGTTAGTTATAATTGTGTTATTTTTGGCACACTATATTATTTATTTGTCACACTTATATACTCACCATTAAACATTTTATTGATAACCCGCTTACAACCAAAAAACCCGCTTATAACTCATGAACATGTATTACTCATTTAAAAATATGGGTTAAACGGGTCATCTTCGGGTTGACCCGGATTTTATGTGGGTCGGGTTAGGGTTGAAATATTTGACACGAATAATAATATGGGTCGGGTTCGGGTTGCACATTTCAACCCATCAACCCGCCAACCCGCAACCCATAAACCCGCCAACCCATCAACCCGACACGATTGACACCCCTAATTCCTTTCCATATTTCATATAGATAGAAGTATTTTGACACCGCACTTAATTGAGGTTGAAGCATATGAAAAACAAAGTTAGTTGAGAAGTTTTTGGTTTCGCGACCCTGACTTTAGGACGGGCACTCTTATGTTATAGATGCATAAAATGGGATTTGGGACAAACCCTAAACTGATTACGATTTGATCAAAGGAAATCGAAACCAAATTAGCCCAAACCGGATTTGGATCAGTTTATGAGAAATAATTCGGTTCCACCTGAGAATGGTTTTTATCCGGTTTGGATTTGGATTTGAAACAAGTTTTTATCTGGTTCGGTTTTAACTAGTTTCAAAATGGTTTCAACGGATATACCCCTAAACTTATTTCAAACTGATGGAGGAGATCCGAGTAGAGGTGCACAAAAAAACCGGAACCGGGTATTAAAAAAATCGGAACCGGGTATACCCAGAACCGTACCCGACCCTACCCGCCGGGTAGGCATAGGGTATTGATTTCTATTTAAAAAACCGAACCCGGAACCGGACCCGATTTGTACCCGGTTTTTTAAATACCCGGAACCGGGTTTTTCAAATACCCGCACCGGGTTTTCCGAATACTTGAAACCGGGTTTTTCGAATACTTAAAAAGTATGTGTCAAGCGACGGGACTATTTGACATTTTGATGTTGAGGTGGAACCGAGTATTAAAAAATCGGAACCGGGTTTTTCGAATACTCAAAAAATATACTCAAAAAATTCTATAACCGCGTTATAATCATCTAAGTCGCACTACCCTTCCACGTGATTGTATAAAAAGAATTCAATACCCGATATACCCGGGTTTTTTCAATACCCAGTGTACCCGGTTTTTTTTGAATACCCGATATACCCGAAACCGGTTCCATACCCGGAACCGGGCATTGAAAAAACCAGAACCAGGTATTGAAAAACCGGAACCGATATACCGGGTATGGTTTTTTATGCTAGGAACCGGAACTGGAACCGGTTCTTTCAATATCCGGTCGAAGTAATACCCGACCGTACCCGAAACTGGTTTCATATCCGGAACCGGGTATTAAAAAAACCCGATTTGTGCACCTATAGATCCGAGTAGGACAGGTTTCACTATCCATTGAAATTTATGGCCCACCTAGCACGATTGTTGGGCCACTCTCTAATAGAAGGAAAGGTGACCCAATACCTTTCTTCCCACCTCTCCTTGCAACTCTCTCCATGTATATTTTCTACTCTCATACATACATGATACATGTGATCGAACATCATTTCTCTTTTATTTTCAAAAACAATTAATTCACATTTTAATCCTACTCTTAAATCTACATCTACTCATTACGGGACTTAAACCCTCAATCATGTGAAAAGAAACATCTTTTTTTTTTCCGATAACCTGGTTCCCGCTAGGCCAAAGACCCTTTGAAACTAGGTGCTCGAGATCCATTTTAAAGGATTTCCATGAAATCTACATATAACTAAACTAGACTACTCAACACTTGCTTCAAATGAAGATCTAAAATAAGTTACTATTATCTAGCTTTAACCTAACCTTTTAGAACATACATTAAAACTGCTTCAATGCTTTCAATATATGTGGTTATATATCTATCATTTCTGTAAAAAATCTATCACAATATCTCCACAAAAACATGTAATTACAAAGATGGAAGAATCCACATATTGAACAAGGAAGAAGCCAAGGACAAAAACCATGACAAGAAAGCAAATATGGTCGAAATCAAATACCGGCTGCAGATTCTCGAAAGGCAGACCGGCCCATTCGCAGTCAGCAAGACATTCACCACGGCCGCAGCAGAAGAGGCAGCACCGAGTGTGAGTGTAGACAACAACTGCATCCGAATTAACCGAACACAAAACCATTAGTACCTAGTTGTGATAAAGAACTAAAAATGCTCAAAACAATTGAAATATTGATAAACTTACCCAATCTCCTAAAACTATTATGAACAGTATCCCCTTTTGTCGAATCGGGTTGGTTACAAGAACCGAGTATCCATCAAGCAATGCTAATGCAAAACTCCATGGTATTACTAGACCCATAATTGTCACCAAGAAGCTGCCCAATTCATTCATCATAAAAAAATTAAACAAACACTTAATAAAAAAAAAGGACAAACTCGTTACACCGGGCCCCTGCATGTGCTATGCAGAGGTCCGGTGTGTCAGACCAACTTGGGCCTGATGTACGCATATTTCTACAACATGGCAGTAACGTGACGCTTTTAGGTTCGCCCAAAACTAATTACTTAATAATAATTTTAACTTTTGATTGAAGTTAAAAAGGAGTAACGTACCAGAAAGATGTGTAGCTGTAGAACTGAACACCAAATGACATGAACAGAAGAGAAGCAGAAGAAAAGATGGTTTGACCCAGCCTCAGAGCAAACCCTGCACTAGTCCCTGTTGATCCTGGTACTTCATCCATCCGCAAACAGCCGGACGGAACCAAGAAAGGGTCAAGAGGGTCTGCTGACTCTCGGGCACCAGAACTCCTTAGATTTTCATATATAAAATAATTTGTTTGTAACCCGTAGAGAAAAAAAAACCTTATATGATGGTGCTGAATAAAAAGTTCTGGGTCCGTCACTGTCCAGACACCAACCAAACAATTTATATCATGAAGACGATTATCACGATATAATTTTTATAAACTATAGTAGTTTTTGAATTTGAGCTGAGAGCTGAATCTTAGTGGATCGAAGAAAATGGTGTCGGCACCATTCATGTGTGTGTGTTAATAATGGAATTGATTCCAAGTGTTGTAAATATGAAAAAGACAAGTGTTGTGTGTTTTTTAGTGTTAAGGAATATGGATTGTTCCGGCAAAGAGAGGTATGGTGGTGGTGGTGATCGGTGAGTGTTTATGAATTAATATTCTTTACTTTTTTGTCACGTATTATAAGAAAAAAACAATTATAATGATGACGTAAAGAAGTGGGATCAATTCTGTCGGCGGATAGCCTTTGATCAAGAAAAACATGTGTGGCTACACTTGTTTCATTAATACATGTACTTTTACAGTCATATATTGTACAGTAATTGTACACCTATACTATATGTTGTTTGTGGTGGGGAAAGGAGGGCACTTCTTAAATTGTTCCTTTTTATACGGTGACTTTCATATCTCACAATGTCATATTACTTAATCGGCAGTCCTAGTTAAGGTCTGTTTCAGACTACGTTATCTTTACTGGGTCTGTGCTGGTGTATCAAATTTGGTTACGACATTCCTCTGGAAACCGTACTGCCTCCACACGAGTTTTCTCGCTGAAGTAACAGCCGGGTGAAAATCGGGGTGCTGCATAAAATAATGAAGAAATTAGGAATCGAACTTGGGTCACAAGGAACACCAAGTTTTTCCCCAAGCACTCCATCACTACCTCATTGACTTTATGTATTTTAGAATTTTTTTAAGATGGTTATATGCCCTTTTTAGGAAAAATGGAAATAAATAATCTCAACTATTGACTATTGGCCAATAACAGTCCCAACTACGAAAATCACCAATATTGGTCCCAACTTTCGACATATTGGAAACCAATGGACCCAAACTAACGGAGGCTAACTCCGTTAGTGTGATGCTGACGTGGCATCCTACGTGGCATGCCACGTGGCAACATGATCCTACGTGGCATCCTACGTGGCATGCCACGTGGCAAAATGATCATACGTGGCATCCTACGTGGCATGTCACGTCAGCATCACACTAACGGAGGCTAACTCCGTTAGTTTGGGTCCGTTGGTTTCCAATATGTCGAAAGTTGGGACCAATATTGGTGATTTTCGTAGTTGGGACTGTTATTGGCTAATAGTTAATAGTTGGGATTATTTATTTTCATTTTTCCCCCTTTTTATTGTTTTTATTTTTTTTACAAACCCCTCATGTTTGGACTCTTGCGTTTTAATTATTGTTCAACATTTGTTTGGACTAAAGGGTGTAATATAGTTGGTTGCTTGATATTTGTAGTTACAAACTTTTTATTTATAATTGTTCTATGTCTTGGGTTTACTTTTGCAATAAGTGTTGATTTACATGATTTTGTTCAACTAAAAGACAAGTTTAATTAAGTTGACGTGAGCCCCCACCCTTGTGGTGCAGTGACTTCAAGAGGAAGAGCGAATACATGTGTCGTCGGTTCAACTCGGATGGAATGCGATATTTATCAATTATTCCAATGTTGTGCCTTCGGACGGGTGAAGGTCGAGCTTCCACGCATTTAGGAGAGCCAAGGGGCTGGCGGAGGTCGAGTAGTCGACCTTGGCCACAGCATCCGGTGTCACGGTGATTGACACGTCGCTCGTTCTGGTTAAAAAAAAATTAAGATGACTTGATCCAAAACTTGAATTTGATTATCGTGATAACCCTTGTAGAAAATCGCCAATTGTCAGTTTGTCACCAACAAATTACCAGGGGTTCCAAAAAATAAAAAAATAAATATTGTCACCAACAACCTGAAAAGGATGATGAACCTAACGCATATTAATCAACAAAACATTAACTCATATTAAACAATAAAACATCAATGGACAAAATGACCAAATGCGTGGTGGGTAGCCGGTTGGAATGTTGAATAGGTTTTGAATTACCAACAACAATATTTTAAGATTTTTTTTTTAAACCAATCTGCAGTCATGCTACAAACAAACTGTTTTTTATTTTTTATTTTTTAAACACTCTAAAACGTACATAAGTGATTTTGATTAGTAAACCAAAGAATTATATCTTACGTGTGTTAAATTATTAACTTTATAATTAAAATTTACTCTTGCAGTTCACTTGATCATTTAACTTAATTTTCTTCCTTATCAAAATTAATAAATTCATAGTTTTACTTCATTGTATCAAGTCATTCAAGATCGAACATCAAATTTTACAATCCTATGAGGGACGGCGGGGCACAAGCGACTAGGGCAATTCAGTTTCAATAGCCCCGCGGCTACACCGGCCCACCCCATGAGGCTTCGACTTGGGGGTTGAAAATGAGGCTATCTCCCATGGGGCTTCATCACTTGACCATTATAAGGCTTTTAATAAAAAATAAAAAAACTTTTTAACTTATTTTAAACATTATATAATAAACAAAAAAAATAAAAATTATGAACTAAAACAATTAAACCTAAACCGAAATAACACATTACATAAACTTAAAATAAAACATTACATAATCTTAAAAATTATGAAATAAGACATTACATAAACTTAAAATAAAACATTAAATAATCCTAAATTAGAACATTTATTAACCCTAATTACTTAAACACACCTACGGAGAGTAGTTATCCCAATCCTCTAGAGTGTACCTGCGATGACACAGAACGATCGCTATCACAACCGTCCGACCTAGCATCCGAGCGGATGCAGCCAAAGTCTGGATTTAGAAGATAATATGGTTCATCATCGTACCCGTCCTCGGCCTTTTTGGAAACCACCACTTCTAGGCAAAAGCTTTTAAACTAAAGGAAACTGCGTTATTATTATTACTAATTTTTTTATTACAATTTTTACTTCGTACGTTATATGTAAACTAGAGACCCTCTAAACATTTTGTTGTACCACTGTATAAAACATAACATATTATCTAGATGTCCAATGTAGGCGTTAAAAGCTTACCCCACCATGAAGCGCGAGTGCTTTTATATACATATATACAAACTTATATGTGACCTTTTCTTTTTTGTCATTTTAAGGTTTAAATCATGCTCCCATCCTGTATTGTCCACTCCGTCGTAAAAACACGGGTTTCCCACTAGGTTGTGGCTTCCTACTTACTTCACACATCACCATAAGGAATTGTAGGAAATAGGGTTCACAATTTTATTAAAATAATAATAAAATGAAATAAAAACGAGACTCTCGTTATTCGTAGGAAATATAAAAGTACAATACCAATTTCAAAACTGAATAAATAAAATAAGATAAAAACAAAATGTACCGAATCTTGATTCAAGCAACTTCAACCGCATCACCTTCTACTAATCATTTCTGCAAAAGCAAAGTATTCGTTGATGGTTTTTGGTTGAGGATCGTGTTTGACACGGGGCCCTTAAAACAGATTCCGCGCCTCCTCTCAGACGGTCTGTCTCCCAGGGTACAACAACCGGAACAGTAGTGTACTGCCAGAGATGGCTCTTAGCCAGAGATCACACCGGGTTATTTGGAGTTTTAGAAATGTAGAAAAAAAATGTTGTATATGAGAAATGAGAGTACACTCATGTTTTATTAGAAATCGAAAGACTTCTTTAGAGTGTGGTCTGCAACCTCTATTGCAAAATGAACTTCCACGTTCATTATATACTCACACTTGAAGACATATCCAGCCCATTAATGTCACCATAAAGAAGACAATAAATTAGGCTTTTATTTCTAATTAATCGGATTTAAGTGGTTGACTGTAACTCTCATTTCCACTGATGACGAGTTGAAACAGTCGGTTTGACCAAGTCAACGGACGTAGTGTTGCGCGAGCCACGGGACGCGGACCAGGGCGTTGCGCATGCACTACCCGCGCGCGGACCTGAACACCTGTTCTGTGCGCATACGAACTAGTATGCGCGCCACTCGAAGTTACGGTTTACGTCAACCTTCCGCTATGTACCAGACCATGCGCTCAAGGTCAAAAATACAAAGGCGACTTTCAAGCGGCTCAAGCTAAACAATATACAAAGAGTGCTCCTCCTTATAAACCACTTTATGTTTTGTCATCCCACCAATGTGGGACAAAACTCAATCCATTTTCTCATCTTTGGTTGTTCCAACCTACAACTTTCAAGCTTCGATATCTCATACGGGTTGTTTCTTAAATGGCTCTTCCCCCCACATTGCTTGCACTTTGAGCATTATGAGTACTCATATGAAACCGAATAGTATCATTAATCCATGAACTATGTAATCGGTTCGCGAGTTATCCTTGAAGTTATATTTATAGTTTTGATTATACAAAATCCATTCTCGTGTCGTCACATATTTTGAATGTTTAAATTAACAAGTATTAGTCTAGCATGCTTTAGACTCCAATACTCTAGCATGTGAACAGAAGATGCATCATTCTGATTCTTCACAGAGATAACACACTATCTCTTTCAAACATTCACGTCTTAGTTAGACACAATAATTAGAACTTGTTTTATCATTCCAAACCCTCGGGTTCTAGGAATGTCTCAAAACCATAGTTAAATTCATCCATTAGGATCAAAAATCATTTGCCTTTAATCTCCAAGGCTTCACCATTGACTCTTAAGAACTTAAACATAAGTCTTAATATAAGTCACTTTGATGAATATGTTCATCATCAACGAGATGAACCGTATTAGTATAAAATCACTACAGTCTTGAGATAACGTCAATTAGATTGACACTCAATAACATAGCATTCACACATGTCTCAAGTGATATATATATTTCCATTGTTGTTTTGTTAAAACCATGTAATGAGAAACTCTCAAACAAAAGACAAATCCTCCACATAGGTCAAACAACATTATGGTTGTAGAAACATCTACACATCCATCACTATTGTAATGTCTTACAATAAATTTAGCAAAATTTATTAAAGAATTTACAATCTTAATGATATATATATATAATCACTACAGTCTTGAGATAACGTCAATTAGATTGACACTCAATAACATAGCATTCACACATGTCTCAAGTGATATATATATTTCCATTGTCGTTTTCATGTATTTAATCTCAATAGACTTGCCACGTTTGTCATGATTCGCTCATCATGTTGTACGTTTGATGTTTGGTATGTGACTTATTGCATAAGTCATGATCACAACCCGCTCATTGTGTTCTTGCAAGACACTCCTTGCATAATCCGTTAAAACATATATCCTTATTAAATTCGTCGAATGTAAATCGTCGAAGAAAAAAAATTCCACATTAATTTCCTTTTTATATATATCGTTTATTATATTTGAATATTTAAAAAAAAATAAACGATAATCCAAAAAAAATATATAATACAAAACAAATGTATTTTAACGGATTCATAAGGATATATAAACATCAAATCTCAAAGTGTTATTCTCTTCAACACTTTATTGTGTGACGAAATAATCGCACTTATATCGTCTTGTGGCATGTTTTGAGGTACTCCCTCAATGAGAAAATTGTCCAATAACAACATCGAGTTGTTTTCACTTTAAATAGTCTCTCAAGACTATTATATGGTTCAAGACATGATACTTTTCATACGAGTATCGAACCAATTGCAAAATCATGTTTTATTTGTTCAAAACATTTATCGTTTTTGCAAGTGTTTTAAAAATTAAACTATATATGTTTATGCTTTGATTACAAATCAAGACCATAAACTCGAAAATAGTTTTATTATTTAAAACCGCATCTAACTCGCTCGTTAGAAATAAAATGATTACCAATCATTTTAATTAGTTTATCATAGTTAACCCGATTCTAACCCGCTCGTTAGAAAATAAACGATTATAAATCGTTAAAGTATATGGATTTCATGATAAATCTTTTCTAATTCGCTCATTAGAAAATATACGTGTACCAAATATAAAATATTCGGTTTCAATAGGTCACCATTTCTAACATGCTTGTTAGAATACAAACGATTACGTTCATCGTTATATGGTGTTTGAGTATACAAACTAAACCGTTTCTAACACGCTCGTTAGAAATAAACGATTACCAAAATCGTTTCAAAACTTATTGGTTTATATATATATACAACCATTTCTAACACGCCCGTTAGAAATAAACAATTACAAGACCGTTTAATATTTTATTGGCTCTTATAAAAATATAATAAGCCGTTTCTAACATGCTCGTTAGAAAATTAAACGTCTATGTTGTCCGTTTTTACAAAAACATCAAATTCTAATTCGCTCGTTAGAAAAAAAAAATAAGTTTAAAAATAACTTATGATTTTGTAAATAACAATTTCTAATACGATCATTAGATATGTTTTGACACGTTATTCTTTCAACGCCGTCGTTTCTAACATGCTCGTTAGAACTACATGTTTCAAAACTTGTTGTTTACATAACCAATTTCTAACACGCCCATTAGAAATCTAAATTTTCTCAACATTTTGAAACCAATAATATTTTACTAAAATAGTTACTTTCTAACACGCTCGTTAGAAAATACGCATGTTTTAAAACCTTATTATCTATAAAAAATAATATTTCCAACTCGCTCGTTAGGAAATATAAAGGTCATAAAACTTATTATTTTAGAATAATAGTATTTCTAACATGCTCGTTAGAAAATATAAATGTTTTGAAACTTATTACTGTACAAAAATAATAATCATTTCTAACACGCTCGTTAGAAGTAAATGTGTTTCAATACATTCGATAAGAATCACTATTTCTCCAAATAATGATCTCTAACACGCTCGTTAGATCGAAAAACGTACACCAACGTTTCTATATGGGTTGCCAAAATATTTTCTAATACGCTCATTAGAAAATTATTTTACTAAGATTAATCTTTAACACGCTCGTTAGAAATAACCTCTAGCAAATATTTTTCAAGGGTTAACATATATTACGTCTTTTCTAATACGCTCACTAGAAAATTAGTATTTGAAACGTCTAAATACATGTTAATATTTGTTAATGCTTCGGATTATCTAAACCCGACACAAAAAACCCATGAAATCGAAAACTTGAATCAAACTACGTTTTGTAAACACGGTATATCGGTTTAACGATTGTACTCCAATCATCACATTAAACCGACTTGTTGTACTACATATATATTTCCAAAAAAAAAATATTTATTAGATTTTAACAAAAATCCCAATTAATATTTTTATACTTTCGTGAACCCAAAAACCCTTAATAAGAAGGCTTTTAGATTGTATCGACAATCTACACGAAAGTCTGTTTTAAGATTGTAGGAAATAGGGTTCACAATTTTATTAAAATAATAATAAAATGAAATAATAACGAGACTCTCGTTATTCGTAGGAAATATAAAAGTACAATACCAATTTCAAAACTGAATAAATAAAATAAGATAAAAACAAAATGTACCGAATCTTGATTCAAGCAACTTCAACCGCATCACCTTGTACTAATCATTTCTGCAAAAGCAAAGTATTCGTTGATGGTTTTTGGTTGAGGATCGTGTTTGACACGGGGCCCTTAAAACAGATTCCGCGTCTCCTCTCAGACGGTCTGTCTCCCAGGGTACAACAACCGGAACAATAGTTTACTGCCGGAGATGGCTCTCAGCCAGAGATCACACCGGGTTATTTGGAGTTTTAGAAATGTAGAAAAAAAAATGTTGTATATGAGAAATGAGAGTAAACTCATGTTTTATTAGAAATCGAAAGACTTCTTTAGAGTGTGGTCTGCAACCTCTATTGCAAAATGAACTTCCATGTTCATTATATACTCACACTTGAAGACATATCCAGCCCATTAATGTCACCATAAAGAAGACAATAAATTAGGCTTTTATTTCTAATTAATCGGATTTAAGTGGTTGACTGTAACTCTCATTTTCACTTATGACGAGTTGAAACAGTCGGTTTGACCAAGTCAACGGACGTAGTGTTGTGCGAGCCACGGGACGCGGACCAGGGCGCTGCGCATGCACTACCCGCGCGCGGACCTGAACACCTGTTCTGTGCGCATACGAACTAGTATGCGCGCCACTCGAAGTTACGGTTTACGTCAACCTTCCGCTATGTACCAGACCATGCGCTCAAGGTCAAAAATACAAAGGCGACTTTCAAGCGGCTCAAGCTAAACAATATACAAAGAGTGCTCCTCCTTATAAACCACTTTATGTTTTGTCATCCCACCAATGTGGGACAAAACTCAATCCATTTTCTCATCTTTGGTTGTTCCAACCTACAACTTTCAAGCTTCGATATCTCATTCATCTTAGCTCTATATTTTGGACGTGGTTTGGTTCGTTGTGATACTCTCACAATATAGAACACAAACCCGAAAATAATTATTTATATATCACATATATAAATACATTTATTTGAGTCCAAAATTAGTGAAAAATCATTTTCACTACCATTTTTCCAACAGGAATAACCTACAAACCCTAACAAATACGAGGCGACAAAGGGTTGTGGGTTTCATACACCCCGTGAAATCACATTCTAGGGGGTGTGACATCACATTCTGGGGTATGTGGCAGCCTCCTATTGGTGTGTGATGCGTGTCAGGGTGTATGCTTCCTAATTAAGGGGTGTATAATTCCTAAATACCGGCGACAAAACAAAAGCACCACCACAACGCACGGACATTTCTACTGGTGTGTCATAAGTAGAACCAATGACCGAAGCAAGCTCACGCATTCAACTATTTAATGGATCCAAGTTAGTCCGAAAGCTGTATTAATAATTGAACATCGGCCCATTCTGTTATTGTGGGATCCAGCCCAATAATTTGACACCCAACGTGTCTTCTTCCTCTTGTAAACATCTGCGACATGAAATGAAGATTTTGATTTTCCATCATTCCATTACAACGTCCACAAACTAATTCCTAACACACTGTTAAAAAAAAAACCTAAACTGCTAGTTAATTCAAAGGTTTCAAAGTAGGTTTTCAAACCACTATGAAACCAGAGAATTTTTAACACCTTGCGAAATTTCTTTGATGTATTTGTATTTCATTTTAAATGTTAACTTTCGGTAATGGGTTAAATAATTTTTTCATTGGGTCACAAATGTTCAATATTCGAATAAAAATACAGTGCCGTTAGAAAATACGTAATAAAAATTCACTATTCATTACGATTGTTAACCGTCCTAAGTTGACTATGTTCCTTATGTAACAAATGCAACAACAATCCAAATATATGTATCTTCAATCCGATTACACAAATCTGATCTCACGGTTGCCCCGGTGGAGACTTCCCAGGAGGTCACCCATCCTGGTACTGCTCCCACCTGAGCACACTTAACTGTGGAGTTCTTGTAGAAAATATTGGTTTGAACACAAACAACTCAACAAACACTCATAGAGCCAACACAAACTCAAGATCCAAAAAACGACAACAGATGTAGGCGACAAAACATGACAAAATCTTATTAACCCAAACCAAAACTTTACCCCCCAAATACCCTGAGTCTCAACAATAGATGAGACTCTGAATCAACTGATAATATGAACCGAATGATTGTTCAGATCAGACGGTTCACTCAGTAATAACAATAGTACAATACTTACAGACCAAAGAAGACAGATCGTACACAGACGATTACACCAAGATTATCACAGGATGATAATCAACCAAATACCAAGACCAAGAACCCTAATCTGCTCGAGAGTATCAAGAAGACGAGAGAAAGACAAATACATATAAATACACAGATGAACACCCAACAAGACTGTCTAGACAATACTCCAGAAATCCTTACTCCAGAGAGGATATTTCTGGAATACCAAGAGAAAGAACTGTGTTGAAGAAACGATTTTGGGTTAAAGAAGAACACTACACGAGATGTTAATCAGATGAACAAACATCGACTAGCAAAACCCCTTTGATGTTCAATGATATTCAATAACCCTAATCGCCCCTTTTTTCTTGTTGTAGAGGAGCAGCACTGCCTTGAGAATGAGACCAACCTTCTTTATATTAAGTTGAAGAACTCCTCATTTTAGGCTTGTAAGGTCACGGGCCTTAATATGGAGCAACAACATTCACGGGCCAGATTATAAGCCCATTTGAGAAAGCCCACAAAATATTATCTTTAAATCCAGCAATTAGCTTTCCAAACCCATTAGTAAAAAACAACTACAAGCCCAAAACCACACGACCACAAGTTGACCGAGCACTTTGACCTGCACAACCTTATGCAACATGATAAAACACAATGTAAACCACGACAAGTAATAAAATTGCAATTAGAGAACTATTATTTTTAACATCCCCCCACAATTTTATTACTTAAACACGTCTAAAGTTTTACTCAATTCACATATGTTGATATCTTGCGACAACAACACCTTTGAAGATAAAAGCTCTTATCATGATGACTTACTAGAATTCCATAAACCCAGAACTATATTATCAATCATACTATTTTAAACAAAAAATGTCAATCCCCAATCTCTCCACCTAGTCACTAACACAATGGTTTATTTCAATCAACTGAACAAGAAAGCAAACACTACTGTGAAACAAGTTTATTATAATCCAAACAACAAAAAATAGCAAGAATCAAACAACTTCAAAGTGTAGAAAAATAATCACATGATAAAGAACTGAAAATCAACCTGCACTTGTAACGCTTAGTCGGTTACAACACTAAATAATAGCACATGTCACAGCCCATATGGTACAATACAGCATTTAGCTGTAGAATGTTAAAATATGGACTGTTTTCTTTTCTTTTCCAAGTTTCTTAAGATGTACAAGAAATTTACAAAACACTTCCCAAACATATACCTGACAAAAAAGCTGTAGAGTATGAAATGTTTGCTAAGCAACAAGCATATAACTTTAACCACCAAAGTTTAATAACAAAGCATGTTAGCAAAAAAACCTTCATATTTAACATTAACAGAAGAAAATTATATGATTTTAAATCAAATCCAGTCAAAACATAAAATCTACAATATTTTATTGAAAACAAACATAAACTTTCGTGAGTTAAACATTTAAATGTCTAGGAAATGTTAAAACAAATCTTAGACCCCTTTTTATAAGAAACTTGGATTTGAGAAATACATTTTGACATCTCATCCTTTCTATATCATGTGACAACTTATTATTCATATGAACAACCAGCATAACAATCATGAAAACATCTTTCTACAGACCATGAAATCTTTCAACCGTTAAACACCACTAACTTATAACAACATAAAGAAGTCGATATTAAATTAGAGACTCACAGATGAATAAGATCAAAGAGAATCTGACTCACAATAGAATGATTTAACTATGAAACCCAAAAGAGTATTGTGGAACTCTCTGGGTAACAAAAGAGACACTAAAGCTCATCCTTCTTTATGACTTAGAAACATCGGCCATATGTATTTAGATAGAGCTTGATTCAAACAGAATGCCCAAAAAACAAAGACAAATGATATGAGTAACTCAATAACTCTTGACAACAAGACTAGATTCACATATTATCGTCAACAACGACCATCAACTAGAAGGGCAAAAAACATTAGAGCAGATCATAGCCTCAAATATGTATAACACAAATTTTGAAGACAAATAGATGAGAGATATTATTACATATTTGATTTAAGCCAAAAAAAAACAAGACGATGACCTTTATATTCAAATTAAACAAGACAATTGGTATATGCCAACAAGAAAACTATATAACCATACAGACATATAACCAACTCAACTTATTACGAGTATACCAGAAAAACCTTCCAAGATTTCTTATTAGAAAATCACTTCTGATGATACACAAGTCACATGACTTTAAGACTTTTTAAAAAAACATACTTGAATAAGACCTGGCCCATGACATACAACTTGTAAAGTGCATAAGACCAATTGATTTTACAAATTCACAAAACTTTTACATATCATGCACCATAAAACCCCAGACTTCAAAAAAACTAAGACATTGAATCACACGATTCAAAAATACAGATATGAAACATATAGAACCATATAAACATATAACAATCATCATATACATATCTGATGACATATACTCGTGACGTGAATTCAGAACACGTCTGAAAGTAACAATACTCGTGAAGAACTTAAACTTATTTTACTTGATCAAAACTTTTACAACTTTACAAGAAACATATCGAAAAATAACTTGTAAAGAACATAAAGACTAATTGAATCAACCAAATGTTTATACCTTCACACAACTAATGAATCACATGATTCAATAAGACTGATTCAATAAGACTATCAGAAACATATCTGATAAGACAAAAGATCACACAACCTTTTAGATAAGACCAATCATGATATTCAATAAACAGTTTGATTTCACCCAAACCAGACCATAAGACAGAGACAAACAAGTTCCGATTGAACAAAAAACCATATGATCTTCAATCAGACTAGACATTACAAAAAATATAAGACGGAAAAGACATTCAAGAATAAACTTGATCAGAAATACATCAACCACATGGTTAGACAAACCAGAAATAAAGATTTTAGACCATACAACATACAAGTCAAGCAAAAGACTACAATATGATTTCAAAAAATAAAACCACCAAGACACGATCAAAGTAGAAAAATACTTTTACCATTGTTTGAGACAGAATTGAATTAGATAATTCAAAAAACGAAGTTCAAGACACATAGAGTATTTCATAAAGACTGATTTAAACCAAGACATAACCCGGACAATCATCCGTACAAAAGAAATAATAACCAAAAAACTATTCAGATTCTTCTGAAACAAAAGAAACTAACAATCAACCATATAAAAGTAACCAAAGAACAGGCAACGCCAAGTTAGAACAATGATTTATACATTTTTTAATCACTAGACTCAACAGATTGCAAACAAGCTATATGACCGAATCACTAGCAGGTAAATACAGTTGATAATTAGCAAGCTGATTTGCAAATTAACGTTTCAATAACTACAAGACATCCGTTATTATTATCATCATTATTTCTAGTACTATCGTTATAACCTATAGACAATCAATTCTATTAAAGGAAATACAATCAAGCAGTACTAGAAACATTAACCCATCAAATAACATAACAATCAAATAACCATTCACAGAAACGTCAAGACAAACAGTATCAGCCATTATTTAATCAAATGTCAAATAACAATCAATAACAAAATATGACACAACTTAAACACGGCGAAGCCAAGTCAGTGTCCTGGTCGTAGGTTCATCACTCAAAGGTGCCTACGCAGGTCTTAACAAGGGAGCCTGATTTTTATTCTGACCGCACCAATTATTGAGCCAATTCCGGTCCCCCTAACCCGGACAGTGCTCCTAGACACAACATGAAACTAAAACAGAGACAAGGAACAATCTCACCGGTATGGACCCAAGTTAGGGTTTCGCCAAAAAAACTCACAGTATGCAACCTTCACTTAGGGTTGCACACTGGAGAGCAAACGTGAATATGCTAATCTCCAATGACTCCTGCACAGCTTCTTGTTCCTCCAACCCAAACCCTAGATCTGAACGATGTTGCAGATCCAGAATTTTTCTAGTTTTGAGCTCAATCTGATCACTTCTGACCAGATAAACAACCATGAACAAATCCGTACAGATATGACCAATGAAGACTCAAGAACAACAAAAAAACCATAGACACAGATCTATACGATACCAACAATAAACTTCAACTCCAGCAAGAACAATCAACGGCCTCCTTGGCAAGATCCACACCAGATCTCTTCAACCAGATGAGAAACAATACAATACAACTAGATCTAAACCCTAGATCTAGATAGACAAAGACAAAAAAAAACGACGAACAACATACCAGATCTATAAACAGATAAGATCTGTTTATCAAAAATACAACTAAGAACAACATCTATTGATTAGATGAAATCCTTGACGAATAGACACAAATTTGTTAAGAGTTTTGACAGACCTTTCGAATACAATCAGGATCGAGAAAACAACCTAACAATACAACGACAGCGGAAATACAAAGACCAAATCACAATATCAGAAACCTGGCTCTGATACCATGTAGAAAATATTGGTTTGAACACAAACAACTCAACAAACACTCATAGAGCCAACACAAACTCAAGATCCAAAAAACGACAACAGATGTAGGCGACAAAACATGACAAAATCTTATTAACCCAAACCAAAACTTTACCCCCCAAATACCCTGAGTCTCAACAATAGATGAGACTCTGAATCAACTGATAATATGAACCGAATGATTGTTCAGATCAGACGGTTCACTCAGTAATAACAATAGTACAATACTTACAGACCAAAGAAGACAGATCGTACACAGACGATTACACCAAGATTATCACAGGATGATAATCAACCAAATACCAAGACCAAGAACCCTAATCTGCTCGAGAGTATCAAGAAGACGAGAGAAAGACAAATACATATAAATACACAGATGAACACCCAACAAGACTGTCTAGACAATACTCCAGAAATCCTTACTCCAGAGAGGATATTTCTGGAATACCAAGAGAAAGAACTGTGTTGAAGAAACGATTTTGGGTTAAAGAAGAACACTACACGAGATGTTAATCAGATGAACAAACATCGACTAGCAAAACCCCTTTGATGTTCAATGATATTCAATAACCCTAATCGCCCCTTTTTTCTTGTTGTAGAGGAGCAGCACTGCCTTGAGAATGAGACCAACCTTCTTTATATTAAGTTGAAGAACTCCTCATTTTAGGCTTGTAAGGTCACGGGCCTTAATATGGAGCAACAACATTCACGGGCCAGATTATAAGCCCATTTGAGAAAGCCCACAAAATATTATCTTTAAATCCAGCAATTAGCTTTCCAAACCCATTAGTAAAAAACAACTACAAGCCCAAAACCACACGACCACAAGTTGACCGAGCACTTTGACCTGCACAACCTTATGCAACATGATAAAACACAATGTAAACCACGACAAGTAATAAAATTGCAATTAGAGAACTATTATTTTTAACAGTTCTCTCATCCACTAACATTAAGCTCCAAAAGGGGTTGATGATTTAAGAAGAACTGGATTACATATGAACCAAGGATCTCTCCTGGCCACGGTCGACGTGAGATTTGCCTGGGGTGTCACAACTATTGGTGTTGAATAATAAACTATGGAATTGATAACAAGAACAAACAATCGAATGCTTCGAGCTTTATTATTGATTAATGAAAACGAATTACAAAGGAAATTGAAAAGAAATCGACTGAATTAAGCTAATGAAACTATCTGATACTTATAAGCCCTAATCCCTCTTTTGGTGGTTAAAAGTCTGTTAAGACTTTCACAAATGACAGGATCAGCCCCTCATCTCTATCAGACCTTTATTATTAACCCGAACTACTATAAAACTAAAATGAACTTTGGATATTGTCACAAATGGCTCCTCAAACTTTCTTGACCAAGTTTGACTTATTATTTGACTTAGATTTTGACTTAATATCTAACAATTGGGTTAAAAAAAATTAGAAACACGCAAACCTTTTAAGAAAATTTGAATGATTTCGAGTGACACAGTTGCCGAGTATGCGACTCCACCACTACATTAGAGCATGTTTAGTCGAATCCACGTCCAATGAAGTTTCATAATGTCATGGCTGATGGCATGTATAAGATGATACGCAATGGGCTCTCCAAAGAAGAGATGGCCTCCTTCATAGTGATCAAGTATGGATCCATAGTTGCCCCTTTTGTCCCACCATGCGTCAATTAAGAAAACATAATAAATATAGAACCACAACACAATAATAAAAATTGAATACATACCATAAGAGAATCTTCAACATGCTTCATCCGAAATTTCGAAGGTATTACATGGACAGAAAATCTAGATGGCATCATTGTACCTCTCGCTCGTTTGTGGCTCATCCGTGCAGGAGGCATCCTGATATTGACGAAACCAAACAGACGAGAAGGTAGTGGCCGCCCACTCTCTCACAACCAACTTAACTAATATCATTTTATTTAAGAAAAAAATGTGTTTGGAAAATTATGTAGCACTGCAGGAAAAATGAATGTTTGTGACGTGATGCATTTATAAGTTTTTGCACTTTGGAATATTTTAACGTTTGAGATTTTGTAATTATAATAACAATTAATTAGGCTAATAAGATTAGTATCTAGCCATAAACACATCAAGAACAATTCACTAGGCAAATGAAAGCAATGTCATAAAAAGAAAAGTAAAGAAAAGCCACTTATTTATTTGTCACTATATTTGCTTTTTTTCATGTACAAGAGAGAGAAAGAGATAGCTTAATCTGTGAAGCCATGGAAAGCAATGTTATAAAAAGAAAAGTAAAGAAAAGCCGCTTACATGTTTGTCTTAATGACTATGCTTTTACATGTATGAGAGAGTCTCCTTTATTAGAGATAAGAGGTTATGTTTGTAGCACAAACACTCTCTTTCAATCTTTTGTTACAACAAATTAAAATGCAATGTTCAAAAGAAACCATTGTTCGTTTGTTCTACAATGCCTCCAGTTCTTTTCAGCTTCTTTTCCTCTTCTTCTACCTCACCTCCATTTTTCTTTCTAAGTTACTCTTCTTCATTTCTTCCATTCCATTCCTCCCAAGGTATCATCATTCTTCACCAACAAATTTCTAGTTTTATACTTATATTTGATCATCAAATTTAAAATCCCTAGTTGGAATATATGTTCATTAGATTCATATATTAGTTAGAGTTTATCCTAATATATGTAGTATAATTAAGATGTATGTTTTTATTAACTTTCCTTTGTAGTTATTCTAATTGTAGTGAAATAAATATCCAATCAATAATAAGCAACATTCATATAAATAGTTGATATAATTATACCACTATAAATAGTTGATAAATAATAAGTAATAAAATATCTTACGTGGTTTTCATTATTCCAAAAGCATGTTTACTACATACTTTGTTATTTTTGTAGAAACGAAGAAGAATACGAATATGCAACGTTTTCGGAGGAAGAGGAGGTGGAGGAGGATGTAAGCGACGGGTATAACTACGACGAGAGTCTGGAGAAAGACCATTTGGTGGCGGATATAACCCGAGACGGTGAAGACCTTTGTTTTTTGCACACTAGTGCAACAAGTTCGGGTCAAAACAGTGTCGTTTTTGATGAAGAGATAGTGGACAACATATTGGATGTTGCCGCGGCCGAGGAGGAAGAGGCCGCGACAACAAATAGCGTAGGAAGTAGTGATGATTTGTCTTTCTACACCGTGCCCGAAGCCGAATCCGAAGAGGACAATCAAGAAAACCACCGCCATGAAGAGGAAGAAAAGACGATACCGATGGTGGGCAACGGCGGTTCAAGATCATTTGGATATGACGTGAATACACGCGCCGTCACAACGCGTGCAACATCTGCATGTACTTCTTTTAGATACGTTGGAGATGAACCATCGTTACGTGTCACCAAGAAGATTGCTTTTGTGCTTGATGACGACAAAATTGAAGGTATTTAACAGAATCTGCATCTTTCTTTGATTCTCTGACATGCTTTAAAATGTTACACATTACAAGTTCTATGACTTTCACGAACTTGTTAAACAAGGGGTGTAAACTAACACAACGAGCCTGATTTCGACTTAACTTATGAGAGGTCGAGTTCAACTCATTTCGTGCTCTATTTTCAGAGTTTGAGTTCGGTTTGTGATTGATTTTTTTAAGTTCAAGTTCACTTCGTTTATTATTTATTAAATTATTTTGTATACGTATTTTAATTATTATCTTATATAACGTAACATATACACAATTTTGTTGTAACCTTATATAAAATAATTGTTATTTAAATATACAAAATTTATTGAATAATTTTTTTAAGAATTAATAATTTTTCATTCCATAATAAAAAAATACAAATTTACAACAGAATGACAGCTAAATGGGCAATAACGCGCAGGCGCAACCAATTTTAAAATTATATAAACTATAGTATCGTTTACATTCCTTAACTAACTTGAGCTCAATCGTTTATTAATTAATTTGTATAGATTTTAGTTACTTTTGTGTATATTTTAATTATATTTTGTGTGTGTACATATATATATATGAAAAATAATCCTGTTTAGTTAATTAGGCTCGTGAGCCGGTTTGAGCTCGTAATTTTGTTGGTGTATTTAGAATTTCATAATTATTTTATTTTATAGCAGGAAAATATCGTGAAAGTGGAAAGAAGCTAGAATCAAATATACCACAAGTAGACAAGTTTATGAATAACTGGAGACGAAGAAACTTGAGCTAGAAGAAAAGAACAAAGAAGAAATATTTGGTGAAACGTTGACAGTGGGGTCAACCTCAAAGAGTTCATCTGAATGGCGGAGCTCCATTAACTGTCAGGATCCGGGTTACGACCCGTTTTCTTCTTCGTCTAGAAGAAGCTGTCCTAAATGGGAGTCTTACACAGTGTTTCAAAAATATGATGAAGAAATGCTGTTTTTGGATAGAATTAGTGCACAAAAGCTTCAAGAAACAGGTACATATATGCTTTAAGTTTAATTAATATTCTTTTTCTGTTTTTTTTTATAAATTCGAATTATATAAAAAATAATAATTTTGAGTACTTTAATGTTTTTAAAAATAATTATTTTCAGTTACTTTAATGTTTATTTTGGAAATAGTTAAAGAGTATAAATATGTATTATAGGTTTTTATACAATGATAAATGCTTTAATATAAAAATCCGACAAAGTTTTTAACTTTTCTATCTTATTCATAAGTGAAATTTTAGATGGCTGGATTTATTTATACATAATAAAGCAATTCTGATCATGATATTAGATAAAGTATATAGTAGGGTATACCTATTATAAAAGGTAGTCTTTTAACGTTTTTCTCTAATTTCAATTAATAATCTATTTTGTGTTAGTTAAAGATGTTTTAGATATCTAATTACCAACAATTATAGAAGATAAATCGCTCATGACTTCACATATGTTATCATGATTATAAATTATTATAACTTTAAACCTTTTTAAACATTTATTAATTTATAGACATTTACACGACTCATATGATACGTTGTTTATCGATCTTACAAGACTTATCATATTTCAGAGTCGTTTAGGTCATCGATGACGTGCCCTTCATCACTATCCGAGAAAATCGTCCACACACTATCATCAAAAACAAGAAAACATCATATGTTTATCAGAATTCATATCACGAATTAGAATCAGCGTATGTAGCACAAATTTGCTTGACGTGGGAAGCACTTAACTGGAATTACAATTTCTTCCACCAGTTAAGTGCTTCTCGTCGTGAAAACGACCCTGGATGTCCCGCCTACATTGCACAACAATTTCAACAGTTTCAAGTTCTCTTACAACGATACATTGAGACCGAACCATATGAGAGTGGCAGGAGACCAGTAGTTTATGCTAGAAAGAGAAGTTTGGCTCCAAAGTTGCTTCAAGTCCCAGAATACCGAGGTAACAATATGTTACTAATATAAAAATTAATTCTAGATAGGTATATATGGGTAGAAAAATCAATACTATCAATTACAAAAACTATTAATTGAATTGATATGAGAAAAAAAAATCTCTAAATTTTTTATATATATTATGTTATATATATATATATATATATATATATATATCGGAATTTTTTGTCATATTTTTATAGACGTAACATATTAGTTGCATGCTCCTTTACAAATTAAAACACTTATACCTTTTTTTTCTAAGGTTATAATTTGATTAATTGATTAAAAATAGTTTGAATTAACACATATTCAATGTCCAAATATTAATGCAAAACTACTATTGAGTCACGTACTCAGTTGTCTACATATTACCCCTTTAACCTCACTACTAAATGTGATAAAGCTGATGATATTTTTTGTAATAACCAAAAAACCAAGTTATGCTATTCAATAACCGAATTAACCGAGCCTATTATAACCAAACAAGTCTAGTTATGAAAATCTAGAAAGCAAAACATATTAAGGTTCTTAGAATATTCAAATGTGATATTGCAATATTAAGAAAGAAAAATGGATTTTTGTAGATTCTGAGGAGGAGAAGAAAGACGAATATTTGGGATCAAGAATATCATCTTTATCATTCCTTATAATCATGGAGGAAGCAATAAAAACATTCATGAATTTTCTCAAGGCTGACAAAGAGAACCACTTCCAGATACTTGCAAATTTCTTTAGAATCAAGAACCCGAGATCAACGGTCGACCCGACCCTTCTCGTCTTGCTCAAAAAAGTCAACCATAAGGTCAGACCCCCTATACTCTTTTTTCTCTAATAACCAGTTAAGATTACGGTTAATTAATTTATGTCCATGTAAAAGATATAGAATTATAAGCTAGTTTGAAACATAGACTAACTGGAGTAAATTATTTATCAATGTTTTGGATGTCTTACCGGACATGAACTCTATTGGTTCACTGGTCGGACTAGTTTAAAAAAGATAGCATAAAGCATAAGCATTTTTAAAATGTAATTATAAAAAAAAAGTAGAAAAAAGAATAGAAAAACGTTAGATATTTATCATGTTTAAAAATCAATTATTCGAACATGAAGTTGCAAAAAAAAAAAATTAAAAAAAAAATCGGCTAAACTGCCTGGTTTCACTTATTGTTTGCGAACCGAATCGACGAGGTGGCTTGTTCGTGGTATAACAGGTCGTGTTTGGTTTTTAAGACATTGGTAAAACACAAGTAATTAAAACATGTACATAACAATGAGATGGAGATAACACTAAAATCTAATTTTATGAGAGAAAATCATTTGTAAAATTGTAAATCAATTACATACTTTTTAAGTCTATATTTTAGGTTTCTTATTCATTTTCTTACACGTAAATATCAACATAGCGTTTTTTATGTTAAAGTTATGGGACCAACGTGATTTGTACCAAAGATTTGCTTTCACCTAATCCTTTGATCAAAATGTGAATTTTGCACACAGACCAAAATCAAACTTATAATATCTTTACAAATATTAGTCAATTAGAAAAGTGACCGTTTGAAAAAATTATTGAAAAATCATAGTTATATAACATCTTATATGATCATTGTTTTGGTTCTATGCAACTTGAAATATGCAGAAGAAGTTAAAGTTAAAAGATCTACAACGGTCGCACAAGTGTTTTCGCAAAAGGCGATTGAAGCTAGACAATGAAATGGAGTTATTGATGGCACAAATAGACTTAAAAGTGGTGTCAAGAGTTCTAAGAACCACTGATCTAACAGATGAACAATTGCATTGGTGTGAAGACAAGATGACTAGAGTAAAAATTAGTAATGGCAAACTACAAAGAGATTCTTCACCACTTTTCTTTCCAGCACATTGACATGCATGCATGGCCCACCCTATTGTTGCTTATTGCTTTCATGACTAGATTCCGAATGTGCACATCACCATCCAATCCATCATCCTTCTTTGCATGGAAGTTAAAGATGATAAGAGAATATCCCCTTTTGTAAATAGACTTGGTGAAGGAAAAGAGAAAAGTTGGCTATGCATGCATGTGTCAGAAAGCCACATGCAATGATGGATGGATCATGGATGAATGGATATATGAAGATGGATGATATGATGAGGCTAGCGATTTTGGATTAATCAACTTTCTTTTATCATGTTTCATGTATTAGTTACTTGAGTTAATAAGTCAATCAAGACCTTAGGTTTTGTTTGTTATTCAATGACAACAAGGTGACATGAAACAATAATATTTGAATAAGATGTCTTCTTTTTTATTTTTTTCCTTTTTGTGCTATCATCTCATCTTGCCATCGGAATATGAATACGATTAAATGATAAATCTTTTCAACGAAAAGTGGCACATGATCTCGATTTATATTTTGAAATGTTCCTTGAATTATTATAACATGACCATATTAGCGCGTTAAAGATGCAAAGTCATGGACTCATGACACATCATTCTGCTCAAGTTGTCCTCATCAAAACCATCACTTTCTCTAAAAAGTCAAGAAGCGCTCTAGAAAATACCCCCCCCCCCCCCCCCTCCCCACACCATCTTTGCCAGACCCTTCTACGTGTAGCTTCAAAAACCTCTTTGTCATGCTCTTATAGTAAGTTGTTATGGTCAAAACTGTTGCAAAATCGAGTTAAATTTGTAGTAGTGTTTTAGGGATAATAACAAAGATGAGATAAAAATGATATTGGTGGAGGATAGCTTTTACGGTAGGGTTTATTTATATCTTTATCTTTTGAAAGTGGGGTTTATCCAAGGGGAGGAATTAGGATTTAGGAGGGTGAATCAAAAGTTAAAGCTGGTATATCAAAGGTGGATCTTGAAATAAAAAGGTGGCCATATGTTACACGCAAGGGATAAAGAAGGCGTAGACCACAGGAAAAGTAGTTTGATAAATAAATAGAATCTAAGGACACTAGCTTTGAATATGGTTTGTACTTTACAATTAACATAATTTAGCCTCACCTAGCTCATTTCATATATAAAAAAAAGCCTTTAGGTATATACCTAGTTAGTGTGCCTGTATAATGTGTGTTTGAGGGAGTTCGATTAGGAACAACATTATTCTGAAGGCTAGTACTATAGGAAATGTTCAATAATTTAGAAAGAACACAAAAGTATTTGCTGAAGGCATCTTTGGTCTTAGTGTTGCAAGTTAAATAACTTACAAGGGTTCTTATTGGTCTTTCATACCATAGAGTTATTGATATAGTAGATAGATTGTATATTAGTTAGTGATTTATTTCAAGGGAAATGGAATTAAATAATTTTAACTTTGGGGTATTGGAAGCAAGGTTGCAAAAGGCGCTAGGCGCTATAGCAGGCAGTGAGGTCCAGCCTAGGGACTAGTCGGGACTAGGCGGAATTAGGTGTTTTGGTATTTATACGTATTTTATATATATACACAAATTTAGGTGTTTTTTGAAAATATGTTAAGATATATACACATAATACTTAGATATATACACATAATACTAAGAAATACCTAGAAATACTTAGAAATTTAATAAAAAAATAAAAAATACCACCGCCTAGGACCGCCTAGGCTCCGCCTAACTGCCGCCTAAAGGCCAAAATGCCTAGGAATCCGACTAGGGCTAAATTCCTAGTTTTGTGTCCGCCTAGACCGCCTTCTGCAACCATGATTAGAAGACAATAATCTTAACTTGAAAGTTGTAAGCAACATTCTCAACTTGTCTTGTATTTTATTCCATTGGACCAAAACTAACTGGATTTAGTTTTTAACAAACCCAGTAAGTTTTCTGGCTAAAAATGTAACTTTTAAAAAATCAAGGACCATTTCTGCCAGTTAGTCAAACTTTTTAAACAAACCCATTTCCTTCTCCGATGCTCTCCTCCGGTGACTGCCCCTCCTTCTCCGGTGACCACACCTCCACCTTCGGCGATCACCTCTCCTTCTCCGACGACCACATCCTCTACCTCCGGCGACCACCCCTCCTTCCCCGGCGACCACCTCTCCTTTCCGACGACCAATCCTCCACCTCCAGTGACCACCTCTCTTTCTTGTGGAGGAGTGGTCGCCGGAAAAGGAGAGGTGGTTGCCGGAGAAGGAGGGGTGGTCGCCGGAGAAGGAGGGGTGATTGCCGGAGGTGGAGGGGTGGTCGCAGGAGGTGGAGGGGTGGTCACCGGAGAAGGATGGGTGGTCGCCGAAGGTGGAGGGGTGGTCGCCGGAGGAGAGCACTGGTCATCGGAGAAGGAAATAGGTTTGTTTAAAAAGTTTGACTAATGGGTAGAAATAGTCCTTGATATTTTAAAAGTTACATTTTTAGCCAGAAAACTAACTGGGTTTGTTAAAAACTAACCTCAGTTAGTTTTGGTCTAATGAAATAAAATACAAGGCAAGTTGGAACTGTTGCCTTACAACTTTCAAGTTAGGATTATTGTCTGCCAATACTCCAAAGTTGGGATTATTTAATTCCATTTCCCATTATTGTAACTAGGATTTTATCCGAGCGCGGTGCGCTATGGATTCCGCCACGTTTCCAAATGTTAAAGCTATTTTAAGGACAAATAATGCATGATCGGTTTGGCTCAATATAACTCGAACAGTTTTAATTTAGGTTCAGAAAATCGTTCAATACATCCACCCAAGGTATTGTTGGTTTTCGTCCCAAATTAGATATCGGCTACATGTTATATATGCATGTGTAGAGTGGGGTCGTATTGGTTAAGTATTGAAAGGATGATGTCGTCTTATCTTCGAGTTGTCAAGAAAGTTTTGGAATTCACATGAGTCTAGGCTTCAAAGTAGGGTGTTCATCGGGTTTGGTTTTCGGTTATCGGGTTATTCGGGTTTTCAGTTGTGAAAATATTACCCGATAACCGACCCAATCTAGTTAAATGGTTATCGGTTATGTGGTTAATCGGGTTTGGGTTTTTAGGGTTGGGTTAAATGGTTATCGGTTTAATGGTTCGAGTGTTTGAGTTACATATTTCCAACCATTTGGGTTGCACATTTCTATACATTTGGGCTACAATATGTGTAAAATAAAACCATAACATGGGCTACAATATTTAGTTGCAAATTTGGCTACAAAAACACTACTCCGATATACATAAAAACATGAAAACTGGATCATATATTTGTTTTTTAATTATTCGGGTTATTCGGGTCAACCCGTATTAAACAAAACTAATCCGAAGATCGACCCTAAAGACTCTAGTCGGGTTTTGGATATGCACTTAATCGAGTTCGGGTTAATCGGGTAAGGTAGTTTCTTGGGTCGGGTCACTTCGGGTTCGATTCTCTTATTGGTTATCGGTTAAAAAGAACACCCCTACTTCAAAGTGAGATAAATTGTAGACAATTCTTATAGTTTTCTGTTTTAAAATAAATAAATTCTCTTTATTTTATGTGAAACAATACAATACCATGACCTATAAGAATCCAACAGAGAAGGAGAGTTAGATTTAGTTGAGGATCCGTGATTCACATACTTTAGAAACAAACTTAACTTCTCCAGCTAGATATTGGGTATGTCTCTCATGGTGTAACAACCGATATAGTAATTATACTCATACTTGTCAAAAGCGCGCCAAGGCACGCGCCTAGGCGCGCCTAGGCTCGAGGCGCACCAAGTGCGCTGCGCTTGTGAGGCGTGCGCCTAGGCACTGAGGCGCACAATCAGGGCTGATTTCCGGCCAAATTCAAGCTAAAAGTTGCATAAACCTCTAAAACATCCTAAATGAGTCATGAACAAGTCCTAAACAACCCTAAAACATCCTAAAGTAGCCCTAAACAAGCCTAAAACATCTCTAGAATCCCTAAAAATGTATTTTATACTATGCGCCTAATTAAAAAAGCCCTCGTTTTTTATGCGCCTTGCGCCTAGGCTCCGGGCTCGGCCTATGCGCCTTGAGTGCGCCTAGGTGCTTTGACAACTATGATTATACTTCTGAAGATATTCTGATCACGAGTTTTAGATAACATCGGGTTCTCTCTATTTGATCATTTATAGAAAGAAACTAGAGGTTTGTTAACGAACAAAAAGAACTAAGGGGCTTTTTGGTAAGACTCTTAATGAGTCCTCTGAACCATTAAGTGCTGAAAGATTCAGCATTCAGCGCGTTTGTTTTCAGCTTCTAAATGGAATGGTTAAGGCTGAACCATTAAGACTTAGGATGTTGTTGAATCATTAAACACTGAACTATGCTGAACCTTAATGAGGCTCTTCTACCAATGTGGGACAAGAAAACTAACCATTAAGATATCCAACTTAATGATTCAACACCTAACCATTCAGACCTTTTAATGATTTGGCATTTAATCAACCAAACAGCCCCCTCAATCTTGATTTCATATAAAATGAAACAAGAGAGTTCTACTATATCTATTATCAAACTCTCTTTTTGAGTTACTCATATTTCTTATGTGTCCAAATGCGAATAATGCATTTTTCTAGAATGAATAACAAGATCCTTTTCTAGCCAAAAATCAATTACACACTAGGTCAACGAAAGTTTTTTTTCATTTAGAAATATTTTTACAACTTATTTGTTTATATATTACACATTGTTCACATACTATTTACAACTTCTCATTGACACATTGTACATTATGCAACCCGTGTATCACACGGGTACTTAAACTAGTTTATGATAAAATAAAAATACAAACGGGAGCAAAACCCGGCTTTGAAAGTCCTAAAATTTGGTCTGGTAATCTTCGGCATGCACAAGTTTGAAGTTTTTAGAATTTTAGGCTATATGTAGGCCTGTAAACGAACCGAACGAACACGAACACAGGCGTGTTCGTGTTTGTTCATTTTAACTTTAACCGAACACGAACACGAACACATAATCGAACACATTTTTGTGTTCGTGTTCGTTCATTAAGAAATTTGTCGTGTTCGTGTTCGTTTATGTTCGTTCATTTAAACCTAAACGAACATTTCATGAACATAAGCGAACACAAATGATCAATATAAACGAACACAACAAAACAAGTTAATAGTGATTCATGAACATAAATGAACGTTAAGGTTAGGGTGGAGAGCGGCTGTGAAGTGTGGGGCTGTGAAGTGTGGAGAGCGGCTGATAAGTGATATGTTTAGAATGTTAGGGTTAGGGTTAAGTTTTTAGAACATATGAATTAAGGTTACTTAACAAAAGGAAATAAATACTAAAAATAAAGTTAAGTTTAATTAAACGAACATAAACGAACAAAAATAAACGAACATAAATGAACGAACATAAACAAACGTTCATGAACATAAATGAACGAACACAACGTGTGTTCATGTTCGTTCGTTTAATTAAACGAACAAAAAATTGTGTTCGTGTTCGTTCATTTATTTAAATAAACGAACATAAACGAACTTCTCGCCGAACAGTTCATGAACGTTCGGTTCGTTTACAGGCCTAGCTATATGAAATAATTTTGCACCTCTTCACTCGTGTAAATAAGAGTTAGTGTAAAACACAACTAAATTACTTATCAAACATATTGTCTCCTTACTTATAAACCATTTCAGTGTTTATTCCATATCTACACACCGCTTTAGATATCTATATCTCATTCATCTCACCTCCATTTTAATTTAGACACACCTTTAACTTATTATAAATCTCATAAAGACCACAAAACACAATCTATAAATATATGTGTGCGTTGTTACTTCTAGTAGAGAATATAGGGACTACAATAAGGAAGACATGCAAAAAAAATAAAAATTAAAAATTAAAATTTATGAAAAAATCTGGTTGATATCCAAACCTAATTTTTAATCCCAACGCCCCCCCCCCCCCCCCCCCCCCCCCCCCGATTTTGAACCAGGGTGTATGCGACCCGGCCCATACTGTTGATTAGGTATTCTAACTCTATGCTTCAAAAGTGGTTTGAACTTGACCCAAACCGGTTAAAACCCAATTTCAACATGATCAACCCCAATCCTTACATGCTCAAAAACCGAGTCTAACTTGAACCGGTTTCGTAAAACCCATTTTTGACTTTCGTTCACCCATCCCCACTCGGTTTGGGCCCATGGTCGAAGAAGATAGGAACAAATCAACAAAACAAAAGGAGCATGTGTTTATTTTTATTTAGTTTGGGCCAGACTTGCGTTTGTTGTTTCTTTTTCCGGGCCACTATTTCAAAGTCTTAAAGCTAAATGATGGAACCCACTCTATTCTAACTGATTTACATAAGTTATACTAGTAGGAATGCCCGCGCGTTGCTGCGGGTGCGTTTATTTTGTTGCCTCATAGTTGTTGGGTTTGTAGTGTGTGTATCGCGTTTGTGGATGATTTGTTATCATGACATGGGTGTGCATTAGTCCTTGAGTGCGTTGAATAAGTTTGTAAAGTTACATGCTATTTCGATGCGTTTTCTAATAATCGTATGATATTTTGACATTTATAAAACTATACTATACACAAACAAGTCTATAACATGGATTTTTAAGAGAGTCGAATGTAACATAGAGTTAAAAAAAATAGACTATATACACCTTATGATGCGTTTAACCCATTTGACCCATTTCCCTTTTTACTTAAAGAAAATACTTGATTCCATCCGGTGTTTTAGTGGCGCTTCAACCGTGATTGATGCAGCAAAACAATTTAGATATTACCAAGCTCATTTGCACTCTCTTTAATATCTTTTTATTTCTTACTGTTCTCATTAAGTATGATTATAGTTTTAAAATCTGATTAATCAAATCTACCTAAATTTGACATGGGTAATAGCTTTCATTTGCCTCATTTGTTATGCAGTTTATATTTGGATTCTTGTGAGACAACCGTTTGATCATATTTGGAAGACATAGACACACCTCGATCATATCGTCATAGATATATACATTCGTTCGCAATCCTGCTACGGAGTCCTCCATTGATTGGAGCCTTCGCAGCAGTAGCGATGCGTAAGCGCCTCTCTCTCTCTCTCTCTCTCTATATATATATATATATACACGACCAATCGATATGAGTTTGATAATGATGAGTATAATTATGAAGAATTTGGAGCGAATTGAGCATTTGATTAATCATACGGATCGATCCCAAAATCTACACTGAGCAAAACCAAGAATCCCGTTGCATCTAACATAACTTTAGGCAAAGGTGCAAAATGAAAAATTTATAAAGAACTTATACCCGGTATGAAGGTGTTAGCTAAACTGAATGTCCAAAAATAATACTTTTGTACATCAGCATAAAAAAATATGCATTTAAGATGTGCTACTAAACTGTTTATACTTTTGTATATCGACTCGTTTACCTTTCGAATCGCACGTCCAAACACCCCTTAAGAAATACTTCATGTCTGCAAACAACTTACTGTAACCACCAGCCAATCGAAAAGTAAACCAATTTCGAGCACAATTAAAAGGAAATACATAAAATAAAACGGCAACCCAATCAATTTGTTTTCATTTTACTAAAGTTTTTTTTTAAATATACCCATTTACATGTCTTTTCTATAGAATATATCGATGATATAATGCGATCATATAGCGTTTCATTCAACTAAAATTTACAATAACCATATATCAGTCAATGGCAGTTGAAAGCAACCAGTCTTTCAAAGTCTATCTTTTCATCTACATCATATTAGCTCATACGAATTACTAAACAAAGTATATGAATTATTTATGAACTGATTAAACAAACTAAATAAAGTATAGAAGCAAGCAAGCAAATAAATGACACTTACAAAAGTAAAATCGGATTTTTCCTAAATCAAAAGCGTACCAGGAATAGATTTCCCTAATCGGGCAGAATCAGGCAAGCTGCCCCAGCACCGGTAACGTCAAAGCCATCGCCGCTAACCGTTATCACAACCTAGGGTTCCGGAATTGGACCTGGAAACACTGGCAGGGGCCAACAAGTACCACCAGTATTCGTTAATCCCGTCAGGCAGAACACGAATGAAAGGCTGTGAGCCTGTGAAGGATGAACACACGACAACCGTCACTTCAGCCATAAACCCTACAATCGCATGGCTTTCAGAAAAAAACAGACCAAATCGTGAGAAGCTTCGGAGAAGGAAACCGGGAATTGGCTATGCGGTCTTGTACAGGCAAAAGGAACCCTAAATAGTAAACCATTACAACTAATGCCTTTATTGCAACCATCCGTTTCAATTACCCCTCGATTAAGAATTTATGATGAATGATGAACCTGAATCGTTAATGAAAGAATTTATGGTGATGTCGATTGAAGAAAGAGCATCAAATTCAGTAGTTTGGTAACTGAAGACCATTATCGTTCAAAAAAAAAAAAAAACTGAAGACCATTATGTAGCAGGGATAGCAAAGGGTTTTTGTGAGGGTATGGTTGGGAAAAGAGGGTAGTTTTGTAAAGTTCTCTACATATTGTAAAGGATGAGGTGGATGAAATGTCAACACTACCCTTTTAAGTGTCTTAATTGGCACTAACATTCCCATAAAACCCTTAAATTTCTTGCTTAACTATGTTGTACATGTTGTTTCTTAAGTTGTATAGAGGTGAAAATGACTATGTTAGCCATCACTCCTCCTTAATAAGATATATAGATATTATTGGTTTAATGTGAACTAGCGGAATTAGTCCCTCGTTGTAGCGATGTAGAAATTATGTACACACACGAAACAGAGAATGTAGTTAACAATAGTATCATAGCTAATTGCGTAAAAGTTGTAGAAACAGGTGGTGATTTTGAAACGTTGATAAAAATAAGCACGTTGCGACGGTATATTCTCAGTTTAATAAAACAATGTATATAAAACGTAATCAAAAATTTTATATACTATGGTTAGATTACACAAAAGTTGTCTCGCATATCCAAAAATGGAGTCATGATATGCCAAAAAGGATGTCGATACATGTTTTGCATCGACTGATAATCTTAAAGTTCGTACATGTACCGATTCCTATAATATCGATACCAGTACGGATGTTTAGTCGGAATCGGTTTGCTTCGTCATAGAACGGGTATAGTAGTGACACTCGCATTAGCATATGATAAAAAAAACACTTTCTTTTGATTACAACACTGTTTTCAACAAAACTTCACACAATTTCCAGAAAAATATATAAATACAACTGTGTAATTAGTTTTTCTAGTCAACGAATGGAAGTTATTAGAGAAGAAAAAATTAAATAAAATTAAATGTGTAAACATATATTATATAGTGTATAAGGGGTTAAACTTAAAGTTAAAAAAAATATTGTTCATACTGGCATTCAAAATGAACTAGTAAAAAACCCGCGCGTTACTGCGGGAGTGATGATATATAATGTAATACTTTATATTTAGTTTATCGACCCTTTCTTGCAGTGGTGTCATTGTGGATTTATGTATCTTATCCGAGCCTTAAAAAATATGCCACTTAGGTCTTCTAAATTGGTATACATGAGTATTGATCTGATAAATATTATGAAGCCGTATGGGTTAACAATTTTTAAGTTATAAATGGATTATTATTGAGCTCTCAACTTTTAAGTGTTAAATGGGTTTTCTATTTAAAAAAGAAACACACTTAATCAATAATCTTTTATGAGTTTATAGTAAAAGACGGCTATATATCTTATATGCATCTCATTTTTAATTAATTAATCTACGGACATAGAAAGTTCCCACAAGTTCCAATAGTCACTATGCACACAAATTATAAAGAATTTAATCCCAAATTGCAAAATGTTTAGGAACACAAAGTTATTTTTTTTGCCTCCTTTCAATAAATAAATTTAATATCATTGGATATACAAATGGGTTTTGCTATGAGGGGTACTATTAAAAAGTTTTATATGAAATTTAGGTGTGAAGCAAGAAACGCTTCACATCCCATCTTTAAAATTAGGTGATTTTACAATTTTAGCCATGTTTGGTTCCTAGTAAAGTAATAATATACAATAAATTGCTACCATAAATTACACTTTGGAGGATCAATATAAGGCAGATTATACTTTAAGCAAGAAAATAAATTTACTTACAAACCTAAGTCTATATGTGAAATTGATGGTTTCAATATTGTTAATGCTATAAATATACAAGAAATGATTCAATTAACCACATAAAAACTTACCACATTATTCAGACATGCGTTGCTTGATGTATTTATATGGCATGCAATTGCCCGAAAAGCTCATCATGCAAGGATGAGAAAAAAATGAGCGTGAACATACACGTGCATAATATGCAAGGGAATAGATAAAGAAAGGATGGTATGTATACTTTACACACCTAGGTAGGTAACCCAAGCATTTAGGTATGCTTCCAACAAGAAAGTTGTAGGAGAAATCTACAAGTTTTAAGGAGGTCGAGCGACAAAAACCGAATCTAGATAATTTGAAGGAAACCTAAGATAACACATTCTTCATATCAGATGTATATATTAGAATGGTTAAGGAAATTCACTCAAGAAATTTGTGGTTGATGACAATAAATACGATGGCATCACCAGTGTAAGGAATAACTTCTTACATTCCTTTCGTGTTGGAAACAACTGAAGCATTGCCACCGAGAACATTGCCACGCAACTTATTTCTGTCCAACCGGAGTTCTTGAAGGTATATACAAACAAGCTTCACACGTAAGAGAAATTATCACAAGATGGGAAAGGAACATATTTTTGTTCAAAACAATGATGAAAACTTACAATATAACAATGTTAACCAAATTCTCGATTTCATGAGGAATAGGTCCAGATATCTGGTTCATCCCTAAATCTAAAATTTTTAGGTTCTTTAGTGTTCCAAGTTTTTTTGGTATTGAACCAATGATTTTTTTTTTCCATGTAAAATCCTACAAGCAAAACCATTTGTAATTAAATATTCAATTTTCATTAGGTTCTTTAAGGTGGGATAAGATGTTTAAAGGAAACATACAACTCTTGTAAGGAAGCAAGCTGAAATAATTCACGAGCAATAAATCATATTATAGATGAGTGAGAAATGTTCCCGTAGAAACAAAAACACACACAACAACAGAAAAACATATTAGATTCATTGCTTAATTAATATTGAACCATATAATTTGATGTACCAACTCCCATCTCAGCGAGACGAGTTTCCACATAATCATTCAAAATAGTGATATCTCACGTATGAAGAGGAATCGACTCTTCCAAGGAAGATGATAGGTGAAGTGTAGGAGAGTACGATGTATTAGTATAGGAAAATAATGGAGTCTGGAAGGTTAAGATTCATGTGTTAGGAATTTTTGTGATCCATCTTCAATTCACTTAAAAATCTACTTACTTTGGTTTATCAATTACTAAAATTGATGTGGGCTTTAATAGGGGGTTTTAATAGGTGAGTATTAATAATATAAGTTACATGGTGCAATAAATCTTTGTTATGTAGTACACACATATACAATGTGCATAATATGTTATACATATGGGTAAAAAGAGAAGGAAATAACAAAAATATAGAGATTTGTAAAGAGACTTTTCAAATGTCATCTTAAAGTTGATGTGAAATTACCTTTAAGGATATCTAGAATATATTATATAGTAGTATAGATATAGATATATATTAAGGTTATTGTACAAAAAAATTTTTGTGTAAAGTGTAGAAAACTATCCGAGTGTGACACAAGTATTTTGATTAGGGGGAAAAGGTAATAACCACCATTGTTGTAGCTCAGTGAAAGGCGGCCTCAAGTTTTTGGTGAGAGTTGGGTTCGATCCTCATTGGGGCATTGTGAGGGACATTGCCAAGTGATGGTTGCACCTACTTTTTTTGGAGGGGTCAGGCTCGATTCTGATGGCCCCCGGTTTTCTACTACCGTGCATTTACTCCAGAGAGACTTGCCTCTTGTGGAGGTTGTAACATCTGTCAAGTGACAGGTGGCGGGAAATTTTCCGGGTGGAAGCCTTAGTGCCCCTTATGCGCAGCCTCGACTCGCTTGTGGGCCGGCCACTCTCGAGTCAGCGTGGAACCGGTTAAGACAACATAGTTTGACCATTGTAGAGTGACTAGGAGATCCCCTTCTGGGGGTTGTGATGATCTCTGTCACAACACAGAAAATCACCTTCCAAAAAAAAAAAAAAAAAATTTTATGGGTTAAATCATGCTCCAGCGATTTTTCTTTTTTAAATCCAATAGATTTAAATGTTGTATTATTAAAAAAAAAACATGTATCGTAAAATAGAGAATTTTTATCATCTTTAGTTTGTATACAGTGCAACTATATGTATATAAAGGGTACTGCAGAAATGATTGAGAGACCTAATTCATCAACGTAACAAAATTATAATCGAGACTAACATAGATGATTACTTGATTAGTATAATTATGATAGAAAAAATGACTAAACCGGATTTCATATTTTGAATAAACGAGGATGGCTGAATCATTGTTATGATGTGTAACCTTCGAGAAAACTATCACAAACGCATTCTCAAAAGGACAAGATAAGACATTGCAATCAGAGTTAAGAGTTGTAAGCAGGATGAGTTTTTACTCTTTTTCAATAAAACGATAAATAAAAATCCTTTTATTGTTGAAAAACAATATAGTATAAAACGTTATACAAAATTAACTATAACATACGTAAATTAAAGATTACATAAACATAAAGTGATTCAAACATGTGTCTTCAACGATGCCACCTTATAGTATCTTTCTCTGCAAGAATCAAGCAGACAAAGCTATTAGCGTTGGCTAAGTATTCATGCTCAAATAGGCCCTTGAATCGAATCTTGTGCCTCTCTAAGACAATTGAGACTATCTCCCACGAGACAACAATGAAAACAATAGTCATATTTGTTCAAATATGTAGTTCAAGTTATTGGACTGGACTTATCTATAGTATGTTGTTGGGCTTATGATTATATAAGTTGGGCTTATGGCTGTTTGAGTTGTTCAGGTTGTGTGGCCCAATGACTTGACCCGGGTTGTTATATCGAAGACTTATCTCAGCCGTTGGATTAAGCTGATCATATTCGTTCGTTGAAGTCGTTGAGAGAAGCTTCTGGAGTTTTATATAAATACCTCTTTTATTTTTCTCTCGTCATTGTATCAGTGTTATTTTCTTATTTTGTTTTCTTATTCTGTATTAGGGTTCATCTTGTAGTTGTTGTATCGTCTCAGTATCATCTAGATCATATCTGTAAGTAGTTGTTTTATTATCAGTCTTCATCTGCTGATCATGTTAATCAGCAGCTGATTGACTTGACATTGTATTCGTTGTGAACTCAGTGATTGCTGAGTTCTTTGGGTTCTTGGTTGGGTACCTTTTTGGTTTGGGTAATAATAGATTTTGTCACCGTTTTGTCGCTACTTCTCTTGTTCGTGTGTTGTGTTTCTTTATTGTTGTGAGTTGTATTAGTTAGAATCACACTTTTCTACATGGTATCAGAGCATTAGGCTCTCGATCTTGGTATTGGTTTGTTTTCCGCTGTTATTTTCTTGTACCAGTATTGATAGGGATCTTATCTGAATATAGATCTGGTCCTTATCTGTTTTGTGTAGTAGATCTGATCTGGTTGTAGATCTGGTCTATTACCTCTGTTTTGTGTAGTAGATCTGATCTGGTTGTAGATCTGGTCTATTACCTCTGTGTGTCTCTGTTCTTGTGATCAGGACTGGTTTAGGTCAACATCTGTTGGATGTGGATTGCTGTGATCTTGGATTGGAGTTAAAGCAACAGTTGCACTCACAACTCAGTACCCTAAGTGAAGGTGCTGGTTGTGGGTTTGGCGAAACCCTAACTTGGGTTCCCCTCTCTGTGAGATCTTTCCTTACTTGTTATTTGTTTGTCTGTGTCTAGGGCAAAGGCCCGGGTTAGGAGGACCGGAATTGTGCCAACTACCTGCTGTCTGTCTTGTTTGTGATCTGTCTATTGTTGTGCTTGCTTTATGTGATTGTTTATCTGTCTTAAATTGTTATATACATATATATACATATATATAGATAATAAAAGAGTTCCTGTGTTAAGATCTGGGTGGGCACCTTGAGTGACGATCCCACTATCTGAACACTGACACAGCATCACTCTTCTTAGGGTTTTATCTGTTCTTGTTAATTCTGTTCTTGGTGATTATTTGTTTGCTGTTTGTTTTCCATCATGGGTGATGTAGTTGATCCTAATGGTGGTGGTGGACCAACAGGAGACACCAATACTCTAATCAGTAAATTAGACATTGGTGATCCCCTGTATATCCATCCTAGTGATACCAGTATCCTTTCAATCATTACCATTAAGTTGAAAGGGACTGAAAACTATTCTGCCTGGGCAAGCTCTATGAAACTTGCTCTCCAGGCTAAGAATAAGTTTGGATTCATTGATGGTAGTTTAGTTAAGTCTGAGGATAATGAGATCTTAGGAAAGCAGTGGGACAGGTGCAACTCAGTTGTCCTGTCCTGGTTGCTTAACTCAGTTAGTGAAGAACTGTTCTTAGGACAGGTTTTCTCAAAATCAGCCAGAGATGTCTGGCTTGATCTTAAGGAAACCTTTGACAAAGTTGATGGATCTGTTGTGTTTAACCTCTATCAAAAGATAAATTCATTAACTCAAAATCGTAATACTGTTTCAGAATACTATCAGAAGCTGAACACAATGTGGAAGCAGTTGGACTCTATAGTCCAATTGCCTTCATGTTCATGTTCATGTTCAGCTGCAAATAAATTCAATGATTTTAATGCTTTGATAAAACTAATGCAGTTTTTAATGGGTCTAGATGATGTATATCAACATGTTAGGTCAAATTTGTTAATGCAAGATCCATTACCTTCTGTCAGAACAGCCTTCTCTATTATTTCTAGGGAGGAGTCTCATAGAGGCTCAGGTAGTAGTTCAAAAGGTCAGAATATGTCTTTCTTTTCCAAGGCATCTCAATCTTCTGACAATAGAAAGAAAACTACCAACAGAGGACCCAACCCTTTCTTAAAATGCACTCACTGCAACATGTTGGGTCACACTGTTGATAGGTGTTTTGAGTTAGTGGGTTATCCTCCTGGATTCAAGAAGAAACCAGGAGGACAGACCCCTAGGTCTAATCTGTCTAATAACATAGGAACAAGTAGTAAAACACCTATCTCTTCTGCTTCTGTTTCTGGTTTGCCTTTTTCACCTGAACAGATTACCAAGCTTATGAATCTGATCAGTGATAAAGGAACTAGTGATCCTCAAAGCTCCAATTCAGGAGGTAAAAGTGTTATTCTTAATGGTTTCTCCGGGGTGTCTAAAATTTCAATGTTAGGAAAAGTTTTTGAAAATTTTTCAAACTGTTCTAGTAGTGTAAAAAATGCAATCTGTTTTGGATGGATCACAGATTCAGGGGCAAATCAACACATGTGTAAAAGTGATGATTGTATGTATAACTGTGTTGATGTTTCTGAGTATAATGTACAAGTGAAACATCCAAATGGCACTTGTGCTAAAGTCACCAAAATAGGAGATGTTAGGTTAGCAAGTGGTGTCATTCTGTATGATGTGTTCTTAGTTCCTGATTACTGTGTTAATCTTCTATCTGTTCATAAGTTAGCTAAGGATAACAAACTTAGTGTTTTGTTTGATGAACATCACTGTTATATCCAGGATTCCAAATCAAAGAGAGTCCTGGTGACTGGTGATCAAAGTGATGGTCTCTATTTTGTAGGTAGTAATGTGAGCGTCAATTTGTGTTTTAGTAGTGTAAGTGACACCAATCTATGGCATAGTAGATTGGGTCATCCTTCTGATCAGGTTCTGGCCATACTTAAAAAAACTTAAACATAGGAAAAATTGATTCTCAACCTTGTGACATATGTCACAAGGCTAAACAAGTTAGATTGCCTTTCCCTATTAGTGAACATAAAACCAAACATGTGGGTGATATTGTTCATTTGGATGTTTGGGGACCTTATAAAGTCACTAGTAGAGAGGGTTATAAGTTTTTCCTAACAGTTGTAGATGATTTTTCAAGAACAGTGTGGTGTTATATGTTAACAAACAAAGGTGAAGTATTTGAAAACTTACTTGTTTTTTATGAACTTTTAAAAACTCAGTTTCAAAAAAGAGTTAAAGTTTTTAGAAGTGATAATGGAAGTGAGTTTGTAAATAAGCAAATGGATGTTTTTTGTAAAACAAATGGCATTATTCACCAAACTTCTTGTACTTATACACCACAGCAAAATGGTGTAGCAGAAAGAAAACATAGACACTTACTAAATATGGCCAGGGCATTGTTATTTCAAAGTGGATTACCTCTTGTTTTTTGGTCTGACTGTGTATTAACTGCCACTTATTTGATAAACAGGGTTCCTTCTTCAGTTTTGTTAGGAAAAAGTCCATATGAGGTAATGTTTGGGTTCCCCCCCATACTTGACCATTTGAAAACTTTTGGGTGTTTATGCTTTAATACAGTCTTAGATAACAATGATAAATTTTCAATTAAAGCAGAAAAATGTGTATTAATAGGGTATTCAAATGTCAAAAAAGGTTACAAGTTATGGTGTATTGAAACCAAACAAGTTTTATTCTCTAGGGATGTTCGATTTTATGAAGAGATTTTTCCATATAAACTAAAAGATTTTAAAACAATGGAGTTTCATCCTGAATTAAAAGATGTTACACACTTAAACTTTTTTGACTGTTTTGAGTCTAACACCCAGTCTAGTTCTCAAATGGTTGACCCAATACTTCCCGATGATGAAAGGGGAACCAATAGGTCTTATGAGGTTCCTACTAGTTTGCAATCAGGGAATCTTCCCAGGACTGCTGGGGGGGTAGATCTTACTGCTAGTCAGCAGGATCAGCAGCCTGGTAGTCCAGGTAGTAGGATTTCTGATAGGGTAAACCAGGATGTGGGAACCTCAAATGTTGAGACTGTTCCACCTGAGGGAAGCACTAGAAAGTCTAGTAGAATGTCAAGTTTACCTAGGAAATTTGATGATTATGTAGTTGAAGGCAAGGTTAAATATGGACTTGAAAATGTTGTGAACTATTCTAAACTGTCTTCTGAAAACTTCTGTTTTGTATCTGTCTTAAATAAATCTGTTGAACCTAAAACTTATGTTGAGGCTGCCAAAGACCCAAAGTGGGTTGAGGCAATGAACTCTGAAATGGAGGCCTTACATAGGAATCAAACATGGGTTCTAACAGAATTACCTATAGGTAGGAAAGCTATAGGATGTAAATGGATATATAAAATTAAGTATAAGTCTAGTGGTGAAATTGAAAGATTTAAAGCTAGACTAGTGGCTAAAGGGTATAATCAAAGGGAAGGTCTAGACTTTGGAGAGACATTCTCTCCAGTAGTGAAAATGGTCACAGTAAGGTGTGTTTTGAGCATTGCTGTTCAAAACAACTGGCCATTGTTTCAATTAGATATTAACAATGCATTTTTGTATGGTTCAATATCTGAAGATGTCTATATGACCTTACCTGAAGGTTACTACTCTGAAAATGAAACAAGAGTATGTAAATTAGTGAAATCTTTATATGGCCTTAAGCAGGCACCTAGAAAGTGGAATGAGAAGTTAACAAATGTCTTATTGAACATAGGGTTTATTCAAAGCATTTGTGATCATTCTTTGTTTGTGAAATCCAATAAGGATGTATTTATTGTCTTACTGGTTTATGTTGATGACATAGTTGTCACTGGTAACTGTGAATCTGAAATTGATAATGTGAAAAATATACTTAGATCAAATTTTCAAATAAAAGATCTAGGTAAATTAAAGTATTTTCTGGGATATGAGGTGCTATACTCTGGAACATCTTTGTGTTTGTCACAAAGAAAGTACTGTCTAGAGTTATTAAGTGACTTTGGGTATCTAGGGTGTAAACCTGTAGGTACACCAATTGAACAAAGTTACATTGTGTCTGGAAAACATAAGAAATCTGAAGTTATATTAGAAGATATAACTGGATTTCAAAAGTTAATAGGTAAGTTAATTTACTTATCATTAACCAGACCAGACATAAGTTATACTGTTCAATTCCTTAGTCAATTCATGCACAAACCAACTCAGTTTCATTTACAAGTGGCTTTAAGGCTTCTTAGGTACTTGAAACTATCCCCAGGAAAAGGAATTGTGTTTAGAAAGTCTGATCAGTTAAATCTTAGTGCCTATGTTGATGCTGATTGGGCAAAATGCATAGTCACTAGGAAATCAATTACTGGATATTGTGTGTTCTTAGGAAACTCTCTTGTTTCTTGGAAAAGCAAGAAACAGAGCACTGTGTCGAGGTCTTCAGCAGAAGCTGAGTACCGGGCACTATGCTCAGCCACTTGTGAAGTCATTTGGCTGAAAAATTTGTTAAGTGAACTAAATGTAACAGTGAAACTACCAGTTAAACTGTTTAGTGACAGTAAGGCTGCAATCTCAATTGCAGCCAACCCTGTGTTCCATGATCGTACCAAACATTTTGAAATCGATATTCATTTCATAAGAGAAAAGATTTCAAAAGGTGTTGTGTGTACTGTTAAAGTGGATTCCAGCAATCAAACTGCTGATATATTCACAAAAGGGTTGGATATTAAACAACACAATGTTCTGTGTGAAAGTCTTGGAATGTTGGACATGTTCAATACTTGAACTAAGGGGGCATGTTCAAATATGTAGTTCAAGTTATTGGACTGGACTTATCTATAGTATGTTGTTGGGCTTATGATTATATAAGTTGGGCTTATGGCTGTTTGAGTTGTTCAGGTTGTGTGGGCCAATGACTTGACCCGGGTTGTTATATCGAAGACTTATCTCAGCCGTTGGATTAAGCTGATCATATTCGTTCGTTGAAGTCGTTGAGAGAAGCTTCTGGAGTCTTATATAAATACCTCTTTTATTTCTCTCTCGTCATTGTATCAGTGTTATTTTCTTATTTTGTTTTCTTATTCTGTATTAGGGTTCATCTTGTAGTTGTTGTATCGTCTCAGTATCATCTAGATCATATCTGTAAGTAGTTGTTTTATTATCAGTCTTCATCTGCTGATCATGTTAATCAGCAGCTGATTGACTTGACATTGTATTCGTTGTGAACTCAGTGATTGCTGAGTTCTTTGGGTTCTTGGTTGGGTACCTTTTTGGTTTTGGTAATAATAGATTTTGTCACCGTTTTGTCGCTACTTCTCTTGTTCGAGTGTTGTGTTTCTTTATTGTTGTGAGTTGTATTAGTTAGAATCACACTTTTCTACAATATTGTCAAAGATGACTCACGAAACAATAGTCATATTGTCAAAGATGACTCACGCGTCTAAGAAATCATGGTTTAAAATAACTTGAGATAATTGTTATAATAAAAGTAGATGATATTCGCGGCATTTAATATCACATGCACACACTGGCGGATCTTCTCTTGGGCCGGACAAGGCCCCGGCCCGCCCAACATTTTCGTTTCATAGTGTAAATTTTACTGAAAAAACCCGGCCCTACCAGCTTTTCCGTTCAAGATCTACATACATTCCCTTGTTGGTTTGTTGATATAATACATTAATTGATTTATATCATCCCTGATCCCACTTTGTAGTAAACGATCGAGAAATTGTACATTTAATTAAGGCAAGCTAAGGCTTCAACATGTGATACAGATGGTGAATGAAACTTGCTCTTAAAAAAACATATGATCACATGGAAGGCAGGTGCAAGGACCAGAAACGTGACGTGGGCCAATTTAGATTGCATGTGGATTTTGTAAGAAAGATCGATGGGTACAGCGTAGCGTAAGATAAGTAAAGAAGCATTCCCCCTCTTTCTCTTTGTAATTGTCAGGGATGCTTAAATCTCAAGGGTGTTTATATTACTTAAAAATATATAATCAACTTATATAAAGTATTTAACTTTCTTTTACTAAAGTTTAGCACAAATCATCTAAAGTATTAGTAATAGTTCATTTCAATTTTCAACCCAAAGCATGTTAAATAATATAAACTTATTGCCATCTACGACGTCTAAAGGTTTGTCGAACGTTTGTCCAAATTTTCCAACAAGAGTTTCGTAAATTTCAACCCTTGAGTTAGAATCGGGTTCGTCTAAACTCATTAATAATTTTCACTTTCATGATTGATACTATATAAGAACTAGTATTCATGATCTGATAGGAGCAATATATTGTAATCTTGTTATTTGTGGGTTATATGTGGTCTAGTACCTTGCTAGGCCGGTTGACGTTGTAAGAATTTTTTGGTGATAAATGAAAGTTCCGTTTGGCTAGTAAAAAAAAAGATTAATCACCATGGCTTGATTTGTTTATTATTTTATTTATTTTAGTTATATAAATATATAATCATCTATATATCATATATGTACAAATAATTATAATTAAAAAAGTTATATGAAAATATATACTATTAATACTTTAATCATAATAAAAATACAATAATAATTTTCTTGCAAATATATCATTACTATATATAAAATAAAAGTTAATAATATGCCACCACTTAATAATATTCCACCTCTTTGTCTTTCAAAAAAAAAAAATCTTTCTTTTTTCTTTCTTAAGAAACAACGGACACTTCCAACAAAAAAGTTGACCAAACTTTCTTAATGGACCCCACCTCACTTCTTTCAAAAAAAACCCACTTCTCCATATACCAAACAACCAATCAAATACTGATGTATTCATTCTTCTCTCTTCAACACCTACTTGAAGCAACCAACAGACAAACAACAAACTCCTAAAATCTGACCTCAAGGAAAAAAACTCTTGCAACACAGCAGCAGAACCTAGAACCTGACCTCTAGTTCTGTTAGGTTTAGTAAGAGGCACGATGGGGTTGTTTGAATATGTCGGAACCCTAGCAGCAGTCAGGGTGACAGCGCTGGGTAGAGGAGATCGAACAGATCTTGAGACGGTTGTAGAGGTTAGGGTTGGGATGATGGTGGCCGCGTAGGGTGGCAGCGGCGTTGGTGTGGGAGGCGGCAGTGAGGTGGTGGACCACGGGTGTTGTCAGCTATGTGTTCTTTCTTCACTTACGGCTGCCCTCCGTCGACCCGACACACCTGCCGGCGGAGGCGATCTTTTCGAGCCCTAGGCTCTGATACCAGTTGTTAGGATCGGAGAACACACACGCACACGAACACAAGTATTTACATGGTTCGGTCTAAACTGACCTATGTCCACGGGGGCAACTGGGGTTTCTTATTATTGAGTGATTCAAATATTACAAGTACAAGAGATATATTTATAGGCACTAATTAGGGTTAAACCCTATGCTAATCTTGCTCAACAAGTTAAACATATTGGGCCGGGCCTATATGTGGGCTGACGAAGACAACATCTCCAACAATCTCCCACTTGGTGTCTTCGGACCACGAACTGCACCATCTCTTCTGTACTTCTGTAAATAAGATCTCCCCTCTGATCTTCAATGCACCTCCAGTTACCCCGATCTCCTCAACACTATTCCTGGAGACCAGCTGAAGCTCCCCCAAGCTCCAACTCATCAGTCATGGTTGTGTCTACCACTGACTCATTCTCTGTCTCTACCGGCTCCCACTGACACGAACTGCCGGATCCTGAAACACCCTGAGAATAAACACTCTCCATATTCAGCAAGTAATCCACTGAAGAGATTTTATCAGCTGGAATACTGGTTCTCCTAACCCAATGTCGTCTAGGAATTCTGACTGAAGCACAACCAGTGCTCCCACTGCCACGAAAACCTCTGACTGGTCTACCTGAACCTTTCCTCGCTCGTTCATCCCGAATCTGACCTGTGACTCTAGGTTTCTCACTTGCAAAGACAACCTTCTTTTGCTCACGAGATTCTATGAACCCGACTTTGTTTCTCTTCTGAACTGGGACAGTCACTCCCTCAGACAGTAAACTGACCATGTAAGCAAACCTCATCGTTTGCCTGTCTTACCTTACCAAAGTCACATTTCTTAAAATTCTGCAATGCTTCACTGCTGTGGGTAGCGTGAAATGAAGCACCAGAATCCATGACCCAAGAGTCTCACTGCCTTCCACTGAATCCCAATGCATCAAACCAGACACATTCTCATAAGCAGAATTTCATATGTATGACATCGACTCTAACAAATGTCCAGCCCTTTATGTAGCCCCAACAAGTCAACTATGCCAAACTCCCACTGTCCCTGTTATCCCAACCAGCTAATAAGCAAACGGTTATAACGCAGCAGAGCTTTCATGAAATCAAGCGGTACCAAGGGTTCTATGACCGTACACACGATCAGTTAACGCAAACCCTAACCGAAAGATCATCCAAACGGCAATAGTACACATGACTTGCCACTAACCTTTTTTTTCTCACTTACGCCGTCAATCACCAGCACCCGTGCTAGTTCCATTATCTCCAAGTTTTACCGGTAAAAGAAAACCAAAGCTACCAACTCGCCTATACTGTTTTCTTTCACCCCGCGAAACGAGCCAAATCCAAAGTCACCCGCTCGATTTCCTTCCGTTCGTTTTTCTGCGACCTGGTTGAACTTTACACCCCGGTTCACCAACTAAAATCCGTACCGTTAAAATTATCGATTTGCACCTTACCGTCTTCTGCCATGATAACACAGTAACACGACTAACGAAACTGAATCGAACAAACAAACCAATACTGAAAACAATATCACCTGATTAATAATCACTGGTCTATAATCTTGTTTCACTGGTTTTCACAATCGGCTCTCCAAAATAAGTTGGTCAAACTGATCTCCAAAACCCCTCTATCTTGGCTTTCACTACCAAAATAATATGCCACCACTTAATAATATTCCACCTCTTTGTCTTTCAAAAAAAAAAAAAAATCTTTCTTTTTTCTTTCTTAAGAAACAACAGACACTTCCAACGAAAAAGTTGACCAAACTTTCTTAATGGACCCCACCTCACTTCTTTCAAAAAACCCACTTCTCCATATACCAAACAACCAACCAAATAGTGATGTATTCATTCTTCTCTCTTCAACACCTACTTGAAGCAACCAACAGACAAACAACAAACTCCCAAAATCTGACCTCAAGGAAAAAACTCTTGCAACACAGCAGCAGAACCTAGAACCTGACCTCTAGTTCTGTTAGGTTTAGTAAGAGGCACGATGGGGTTGTTTGAATATGTCGGAACCCTAGCAGCAGTCAGGGTGACGACGCTAGGTAGAGGAGATCGAACAGATCTTGAGACGGTTGTAGAGGTTAGGGTTGGGATGATGGTGGCGTAGGGTGGCAGCGGCGCTGGTGTGGGAGGCGGCAGTGAGGTGGTGGACCACGGGTGTTGTCACCTATGTGTTCTTTCTTCACTTACGGCTGCCCTCCGCCGACCCGACACACCTGCCGGCGAAGGCGATCTTTTCGAGTCCTAGGCTCTGATACCAGTTGTTAGGATCGGAGAACACACACGCACACGAACACAAGTATTTATGTGGTTCGGTCTAAACTGACCTACGTCCACGGGGGCAACTGGGGTTTCTTATTATTGAGTGATTCAAATATTACAAGTACAAGAGATATATTTATAGGCACTAATTAGGGTTAAACCCTATGCTAATCTTGCTCAACAAGTTAAACATATTGGGCCGGGCCTATATGTGAGCTGACGAAGACAACATCTCCAACAACAATTTATATTTTAAATTGGGCTCATGAGTCTAGCTGAGCTCGTCAATTAAAAACACTTCGATTAACGCTTGAACTCATTTAACTTAGCTCATTTTAAGCTTTCGGAAAAAAAAATATTAAATCAAGAGCAGCTCAACTCATATAAACATTACTTCTAACTTTAATATTTTCGATGGGGTTAGTCAGTTTTGTATATTTTTGTCACTATATAACAATCCTAAAAATACTTTTTAATTTAGAAACAAGAGGACTTTAGCATTATTGTCAACGCTTAATTATTGTCCAATAGCAAAATGGTAAGACTTTTAACCCAAGTCATATGGCCACTTGTTTACCAAGTCTACCACATGCAATAATATCATACATGTATAGTGTCATTTCTGGATTATATATATTAATTTACATTATTAAATGTTTTTTAAATTAATGGTATCAAAATATTCACTAGATTCCTGCTATCCTCATACTCTAAGGTCATGGGGTGTACTCTAACATCTGGGGCGTTAAAGATGATGTAACATATTAACTTACGCAGCATACAACTCCCTCCTTATGTTAAAAGACGTTAAAGGAGTTACGTGTTAACTTGTTAACGGGATGTTAATAGTTTGAATTAATTTGCTTCCTTTTTTTTTAAAACCAAACACCACTAAAACTATGGTTAGGTGAAGTTAATGGGATTAAACCATTTCCTTGGATGAAATGAAGTGTTTAGGTTGAATGGTGTGGAGTCGGTGAACAAGATCAGGGAGGTGACGTGTCACTCGGTGGAATGGGACCCCCCCCCCAAGTTTTTCGGTGAAATCGGTGAAAATCAACCGAATGTACCGAGCCATTTCATTGGTTGAGAAATATGAACGTTGGACTATCCGTTGGTAGTGGACCGTTGTAAAAAAAAGGAGTAATGGAAATAGATAATCCCAACTATTGACTATTGGCCAATAACAGTCCCAACTACGAAAATAACCACTACGGTCCCAACTTTCGACATATTGGCCACCAACGGTCCCAGTTAGTCTAATCACTAACTCCGTTAGTGTGATGCTGACGTGGCATGCCATGTAGGATGCCACTTAGGATCATTTTTGCCACCTAGGATGCCACGTAAGATCATTTTGCCACCTAGGATGCCACGTAGGATCATTTTGCCACCTAAGCATGTCATGTCAGCATCACACTAACGGAGTTAGCCTCAGTTAGTATGGGACCATTGGTGGCCAATATGTCAAAAGTTGGAACCGCTAGTGGTTATTTTCGTAGTTGGGACTGTTATTGACCAATAGTCAATAGTTGAGATTATTTATTTCCAGTACTCCTAAAAAATCAAACTTTTTACATTATATATATCAAACCTTCTACATTTTTTCAACCACATACTCTTTAAACCAAAACCTTTAAAGCTTCAAACCAACAAAAAAATATTATGGATGCAAGGTGTTCAAACCCGCAACCTTTTTTCCCTAACACCGCCGCTGCTCCTTCGAACCAAGCCTCAAACTTCCAATACCCCACTACATCGGTTGACCTAAACACATACGCGTTTGGCGGTTTTAATCAAGCCCAAAACGCTTGGCAAATGCAAATGCAACAACAATTTCAAATGCAAATGCAACAACAACAACAACAACAACAAATGCTAGTGTTCCCCACGATACCACAATCACAACCTAAACACGATTTTGTATCCTTAGGCGCTGATGACGACGTTATACCCTAACCCAACAAATCTCAAAAAAGACGCCAAAGGAAAGAACGTGCCAGAGAAGAACGAGGTACTAGTAAGGCGGATAACATTCCTTGGATTCTAGTCGAGCTGGAGGCCCTACCACAAGCTTGGGTGAACGTGTCTACCGATCCTATAATAATAAGTAAGATTTTTTTTTAAATATATAGATTGTCTTTAAAAAAAATACTATTTTCATGTATTGTTTTTAAAAAAATGTTATCATGTGTAGGTACAAATAAAAAAAAGGAAAGCTTTTGGAACCATGTTTGCGTTCAATTTTTCAAGTTAATGCAACGCGAGCCTTATCGAACCTTCCACTTCGTTAGTATCAAGTTTAGGGAGATGAGCAATAAATGCCAACAATTTGCCGGTGTTTATCAAAATTGTTGGAACAATTGAAGGACCGGTCAAAGTGACGAGAATATGTTAAAAGATGTGCTTAAGAAGTTTAGCAACAGGAAAGGGGATGGGCCTACATGAGGCCTTATGAAATTTTAAGCGAATGTGAAAAATGGAAGGTGGTACCAAACGAAGTAACACAAGCAAAAAGAACGAAGACGACCGCCTCTGGAAGTTATAGCGAGGGGGTCCGATGCACGTTGTGCTATAAACATAAATGACGACCCCGAGTTTGAAGATGAAACTCCTACTTCCGAATCGGAGCGGCTAATTGGAAGGGACCGCGCAAAAAAAAAACCGCCTCGAGCTCAAAAGGAAAGGCCTCCGCGTCGAAAGAAAACGCGGTTGAGAAAATAGATGCGTTCATTTAAAAAGTTTAACGAGTTTAAGGTAGAGCAAAAGAAGAGGTGGTTAGAAAGAAAGAAAGAATGAGAAGGAAGAAGTCGCGGCGAGAGAATGGAGAGACTGCAATTGGATAGGAAACGCCTCGAATTGAATCTTTCGAAACAAAAGTCGGAAGAGTTTAGCATGATGGGGAAAAGTCTCGAGGGCCTTTCCGAGCAAGAACGTATGACAATGGAGATGATGAAAGACAAAATCGCAAGGAAGTGGCTAGGAGGAAATATGCCTTAGTTTTTTTATTATGTATTTTTCGGTTTTTAATTAATTTCTATGTGTTTTAGTTGGTATTTTTTTAATTTTAATGAACTTTCATTTCTTCTTTTTTTAAGTTTTTCTTAATCTTTTTTTTTATTTTTACGGTTTTTTTTTATTTTAATTTCAATGAAAAAATATTTATGAAATATAAAATAAATAAAAGAGAAAAATTAAAGAAAAAAGGAAGGGGATATGACACTTGAGGGAGTTAAGAGAAATAGTTTCCACACCATATAGCCGTAGTGAAATAAGAAAAAATAGGTGATCTAACATTTAGGTGGAGTTAAGGTTGGTTAAAATACACCCCAAGGCCTAAAACTTCTAATATATGATTATAATTTAAATGTTGTTTAACCTCACACATCCTATTAATTTATCTCTATTTCCATATTCATCTATTTTATCTTATTTTTACTCTTTCTTTCATGTTTGAGAAACAAATCAAATTGTTTATCAAATTGTTTGAGGTATAATTTTTACATTTTGTAGATATGAATAGTAATTCTCTATATAGAGGTTTCCTTGTAACACAATCTTTAGATTTGGAGATGAAAATAAAGATTCTGGTGAAGATAGAAAAAAAATGAGAAATCTCTAAAATTTTAAGATGATGAAGATGAAAACTCAAATGTGAGTGCTATTAAGAAGTAAAACACTAAAACATACATAACCGTTGTACATAATAGTGATTCAACCAAAATTGTTTATAGAGAGAGAGGAGTCTGTAGGAAAATTGATGTTCAAGAGAAGTATGAGAAGGACCAAGAATTGACATGTAGCATCATGTTTTGGATTTAGAATGGTGTTTTGGGTTGTTTTGGCTTGAAAAACACTAAACACAACAATTTGAAACACAAAAGCACAAATAAAACACACTAGGTAACACTTAAAACGCACTGCTTAATGTTCTTGACGTGGTGTTTTAAGCCTAAAATACAGTGTTTTCTATTTTTTAATTGTTATGTTTTGTGTTTTTCTAGGCAAAACAATCCAAAACATCATGAAATATGTCAAAAAATGATGCATACATATCAATTTTTAATGCTTCTCACAAAAACCTATTTTCCTAACGCTGTGTTCCCGAGTTAACTTAAAGAGGGAAAAGAAAGGAAAAAAATAGAAGGAAATGAAGAGAAAGGATAAGTATCCTTTCCTTCTGTTTCCTTCCAAATCGGAAGGAAAACTAAACTAAAGGATTTTGCCTAGTTTTCCTTCTATTTCCTTTCTTTTTCTTCCTTTAATGAAACTCGGGAACACACCATATTTTGTTTTCCTTTCTTTTCCTTCGTTTAATGAAACTCGGGAACACAATCAAAATTTTCCTTCCTTTCATTTCCTTTCTTTTCTAGCATTTAATTAACTCGGGAACACAGCGTAAAGGATCCCTACCATATATATATATATAGGGAAAGGATAAAACGAGAATAAAGTTGAGTTGAGAGAACTAAAGAACTCACTTTATAACTACACACTTATTTTATTCAATAATGAATTTGTGGTTGTAAATTAAGAAACTCATATTATAACCACACACTTATTTTATCGCATTTCTTATTAATATTTGATGAAACAGATGAGTGAGGTACCATCAGGCGACTCAGCTACATATACACAATTTATACACATAGAGGGTGTTTGGGATTGAGTTTGGAAATCCAAAAGTGCTTTTGGCCAAAAGTGTTTATTGACTTATAACTTTTTAAAAATTGAGTTTTAAAAAAAGTGTTTGGATTAACTTTTGGGATGAGAAACGTCAAAAAGTCAATAGATTGTTATTTTTTTAAGTGTTTCGCTTAACTTATTGTGAATATTGGTTGTATGGGTTGTAAATTTGTAATTTTTTTTCCAAAAGTCAAAAGCCAAAAGCCAGGATTTCTAACTTTTCAAAAACAGTTTTTCCACCCTTAAAAGTTAAAAGCCAAAAGTCAAAACAGAAAGTGCATTTGAGTTACACAAACAGCTTATTGACTTATTGGCTTTTCCAAAAAGCCAATAAGTCAATAAGTTGTTTTGAAACTCAATCTCAAACACCCTCATAACATAGTTTATATTTTTGGAAAAGTGCTTCCATCATAGCCGCTCTCCAACCCAAGAATTTTTTTTTTTCGATAGGCGCTCCGGATGGCAAGTGTTTGTTTTCAGAAGATTGGAGTTTGCAATTTAGGAAGGGGTGGCGGCGCAACTTATTGTCCGTCTACCTTCTATTTTGATGTAATTTGAGTCATTTGACAATATTTTCAATAAAAGATATATAATAGAATAAATACAAAACTGTTAATCTTCAATAAAATCCATTGTTCAACAAGTGAATATATATAGTTGGCTGGATCCATTCTTGTTTGGCCATTTTCATACATGACACTTTTAACTGGGAATTCACCCAAGCCAAAATAACGAAAACATACTAAAATTCATTTTTATGTACGGAAAATACAAAATAATTATAATCTTGATTAATAATATTGATTTGCCAATGACCTCCAACCCAGTTGGGAGAGGTGGGAGGGTTTACCTCTTCAGAGGGTTACCCGCCCGGGCTTGGTCTTGAGTTCGAATCCTGCACACCACGAAAAAATTCCGTGTAACGGTTTGAGATAACTTCAAAGTGGACACCGGTGCGTGGGTAGTGATTCAAACTCGGGTCGAGGGGTTGTCTGTCGATTGGTTTCACCGCTGAAGTAAACCTTCCAAAAACAAAAAATATAGTTTTGACATGAATTCGAGGAATGACAACTATAAGCATGTGAGAAACGACCGTTAAATGGTGATTATGGAAGTACAAAATGATTGGTCCGAACCTCAAAAACAAAATTATAGTGTATTAACATATATAAAATTGAATAATTATAAAGGGAATCTGTAACATGGAGATTCACAAACACTTTCATTGATCATGTGGGTATATCCTTTATTTTAACGTAAACAAAGCCTGGCCAGACAGGTAGTAGGCAAAATGTTATCTATGTTCGTGAACGCACACAACACTGGTGATTCCGGCCCTTCACCAATTCCAGAGGCTATCCATCACGCGAAGGCCCATTGTGATAAAACCCATGGCTTACGTTTGAGCTCGAAGTTAAACGAGCCAACGAGCTAAGCCATGATTCGAGCCGAGCTTGGTTCGGTTACAAAACGAGTTGGCTTGGCCCAGGTCGTTTAAAATCGAGTTTTTTTTGCTAGCTTTCTTCAAGCCAAGCTTCGAGCCACAAGCTTTTTCGACAGCCTAAAGTGAATGACATTACACGATCAAGAATTCAACTGACGACCTTCCCTAGCAAACGTTATTCAAATACCGCTAGAGCACTCCGCTTTGGTATATGGGTATATGCCAACCAACTTTCACGCTTTTGTTAAATTACATGAACTTGATGTATGGAAAGCTAGAAATATATGAAAATATGAAAAGTTCATTTCTATTTAGTTAATTTTGGTTAAACGAGCGCACAAAAAAACCGATAATCATTTTTGGTTAATTCGGTTAATCGGTTTTCAGTTAATTCAGTTTTTATATTTTAGTACTTTCGTCTTTTAGTGAAAATTTATCTAAATTTCTTCAACTTTATTAAATTAAACTTTACCCCATCTACTTAAGTTTAATTTTTATTTACACCGCTCGTAATTTAGTTGTTTTGTTTTTTCTCCTACACTTAAATTGAATTTTTTGTACACCGCTTCAATTTAGTTGGTTGATTTTTTTTCCCTTTTAAGGGTTACATTATTTTTTTTAAGGGTTGCATTTTTTATGTTAACGCTCCACACAAGTTATTGTTATCTACGTACTGACATGAATTTTTGTAATGTTGTAGTTAAACCGACATGTTGTTTTAAGCATTTTTTTTAACCGGTTGGATTTTTAAAACGTTCTGCCCTCATCTCTAAATATACCATTGTGGCATGTTTTTCTATCTAGGTATAAACCAACCCGCTGTAATGCGTGCTCGTCTTGTTTATCTTTATATACTCTTTGATGTAAATTTTGTTCAAATAACTTGGCTTTCGTATGTAATAACGTAAATTTTATGCGAGTGTTGGAAACACGTCCGCCACATGGTTTTTTATCACCACGTTTGTGATTTGATTATTTTTAACTGCATTTCAATTCCGCAATGGCTCAAGAGATATTCGGGATCGGATTGGTAAAAACCTCGAACGTGCCAAGCCCGAGCTCGAGCGTGAAACTTGACTCGTTTAGTTATCGAGCCCGAGCTGAGCTTTTCAAACAAAGACCGTTTATGTTTGCGAGCCTAAACGAGCCCAAACAAATTTTATATTATTATTATTTTATATATAGTATACCTACTATTTAACATTGGCGAGTCGAGCTCGAGCCGAGCTTTTAACTCCTTTTAAATCGCTCTATACTTATTTCGAGCCGAGCTCGAGCCCTTGGGTTTTACTTTCGAGCCGAGTTCGAGCTCAAAGTATTAGGCTCGAACCGAGCCGAGCTTGAGCTCGGGCCTGCCTCGGCTCGTTTCTGCAATTTAGATAAACAGAACTAGTTTTTTTTTAAGCAAACTTCTTTAAAAACTGGCCAACGAACCTCTCCAAGATGGAGAAGAACGCCAAAACAAGGCCAAAGTTACATCAAATCGAAATTACACCAATTACACCAATCAATCGACACCTTCTTAAATCTACTTCTAAACCACAGAAAACCCAAGGACTTAATGTCTGCCACAATTCCGACTACATGACGCCTTTTATTCGAAAACACAATCTCATTCCTCGCTTTTCATATCCTCCAACACGTCAAGATAAACAGAGCTAGTAGGTTAAAGGTGTAAGAACTGATACAAGTGTAGGGACCATAAATGTAACTAAGAAGGATGACAATCGATTATCGACAAGCATTCGGTCACACTCATGAAGAAGTTTTTAAAGACAGTGGGACACATGTCAGCTTCTGGACCGATAATTCATGATACCTTCTTATGTACGCCGCTGTCAGAATAGCATTCCCCTGTCACCACAAGCGTACTCTTTGGACCTATGGACAGTTACGCCATACCTATATTTAGAAGGCACCCTAAATGATATCAAAATTTAATGTGCGATACACGAATTAAACCAAACAAACTTTTAATGAACACTTACAACATAGCTTAGTTATCAACACTTATTATACATATGGAAAATCATCACATGGATAAGAAACTACATATATGGTTGTAACCGTTTGCTTAAATATATAACATATTTGACCTTTTTGTTGACAAATGTCACGTTATATGCAAACCTGAATACACATTCACATCGTGTAAATATGTTAGATACATGTTTGCACGTTGTAATGTGTAATGTGTTAGCCGCATAGGTATACCGTGTAAAATTGTATACATGCATAGTTTTAATGGGTTAAATACATTGCGTGTCACACAATGCACATTTTAAAAAAATGTCGTCTTATTTTTTATAAGATGACATATATATTACTGTCTCTACTATTTGCTTGGTTAAATCATCAAGTTACTTTTTTTAAAAGAGAGTATATAGTTATCGGGTTTAAATAATACTAAGAGCACATTCAATCATGTTAATGGGAATCTCCCTAGGTAATATATCCTCAGCGTCCGTAAACTCAGAGATGTATTAGATATTATAAACTATGAACTTAATTCTATATGTATTGTAATAAGTAAATGATGGACATATTGTTTGTATTGTATATGTGTGTGTAGTTTAAATAAGTATGATGTATCATAGTTAGTATATGTAATGTAAGCTGCAAACGGGTCAAAGAAAACAAGGCTGGAACAATGAAGATATACTTGAGACAAGAAGGTTAAAGAATATCAACAAATAACCAAAAGGCTGAAGACAAAATGCGAGACCACATATGATGGAAAAGACAGTTGTGTCCTTGACGGTTATTATGGTTAAACTTGACCAACATCAGAAGTCAACCATTGGCAGTTACTAATCCATTAGACATAACCGTTAGAAATTAACTGCCATATGTTTTCGAAATGTATATATAGAACCCTTCGGACTCATTTGTTCCTTACCAAGATTGTTTAATCCTAATACAATCCATAATTCTCTTCTATAATCTTTCATTGAGTTTATATAGTGTTCTTGATTTCTGTTTGATCACTATATTGTTAGTTTGTGATTGTTTGTTTATCGTTTGATAATCATTCCGCTGCCAACAAAACTGGTATCAGAGCCTTAATTGGTTCCTGAATTCGTATCCAAAACAATCTCAAACAGATCATTATTTCACTGTTTTATCAAAAACCATGTCGAGTCACTCAATGAACATATATTCTGGTCCAAGAAGATCGATGTCATACCCCACCAGAACTGAAGATAAGAGACTAAGACAAAGGAATTCGAAGAAACGATCCATAGAAAGCAGAAAATGTTACTATTGTCACGAACCAAGACATTTGATTGGATCCTGTAATCAAAAGGAAAGAGACGAAGGAACACAACTTATAAAGGATTCGATAGAAACAGGTATAAGTTTTTATCCTTCGGTTGAAAAGAATGAGAATGATGACTACATATTGTTTGACACGGATCATGAAAGTTGGAATCAAATATGGTATGTTAGTCCAAACTTACAACATCATGTGTGCGGAAATTTAGATTTCTATTTAAAAATTAAGAAATCTTTTGGTGTGGAGAGTAGATTTAAGAATAATTTCGTTTTTATAAGGGGTGTTGGAGTAGTAAGTATAAATTCGAATGATCAAACTCTTATAATTCCGAATGTGTTTTACTCTTCCGATATACATGATAATTACTTAAGTTTACATCAATTAAAACTCCAAGGTTTTATAGTCAGAATCGAAGGAAACATATGTTATGTTTCAAACATGTTCAAAACTGTCACAATGTTTCAGAAGAACATGTTAGAGAATCGTGATACAAAAGAAAACTTGATAAGAACTTTAAGTGATGAAGGAGAGCATGAGAATAAGAAAGAAATGTACTTGAATGAATACTTTGAGACATTGTCTTTAGATGCCGATGAAAATTTAAGAAAGACAAAAGAGATTGTAAGTAAGTTAGAGTTCTTATCCTTTGAAGATTGTATCAAGTTGTTGGAAATAATTGACAATATGGAGGATCCTTGGGCGTTTAGACATATCTTGAAAGATCTGTTTCTAGAAATGGTAACCTGGTTCATAGGAGACTATTTGAACTTAACAAGTAGGCCTATGCCCCCTAAGAATGAGAATGGAAAAGAAGTAGAGTTGTTTGACCTATACGTGTTGGTAAAGAAAGAGGGAGGGCATAAGAGAGTGACAACATACAATCTATGGGTGGTTATAGCCAAAGACTTAGGACTTGACTATGAGGACAAAGACTATATCCGAATCTTGTATGCACAATTTTTGGATGTAATAGAATGGCAGTATCAAGTCAGAAAGACAGCCATGAGAGTGGCTGAATGCTCGAAGCAAAGAAGAACAGAAAACAGCAAGGAAAATCGTTCAACCTATGAGTTACTCCATCATGATGCACGATCATACGAGGATGACTATGCCTTGTATATGGGAGGAGACTGGATTGCTGCTAAAGGACTACAAAAGAAAAGAAAATATGATTTCTCAAGAGCAGCAAAGGCGTTGGATGAAGCAAACAAGACATTGCCGATTTCAAACTTGAACTATTAAGTTCATGTTTAGGGGCAAGTATTAGATATTATAAACTATGAACTTAATTCTATATGTATTGTAATAAGTAAATGATGGACATATTGTTTGTATTGTATATGTGTGTATGTAGTTTAAATAAGTATGATGTATCATAGTTAGTATATGTAATGTAAGCTGCAAACGGGTCAAAGAAAACAAAGCTGGAACAATGAAGATATACTCGAGACAAGAAGGTTAAAGCATATCAACAAATAACCAAAAGGCTGAAGACAAAATGCGAGACCACATATGATGGAAAAGACAGTTGTGTCCTTGACGGTTATTATGGTTAAACTTGACCAACATCAGAAGTCAACCATTGGCAGTTACTAATCCATTAGACATAACCGTTAGAAATTAACTGCCATATGTTTTCGAAATGTATATATAGAACCCTTCGGACTCATTTGTTCCTTACCAAGATTGTTTAATCCCAATACAATCCATAATTCTCTTCTATAATCTTTCATTGAGTTTATATAGTGTTCTTGATTTCTGTTTGATCACTATATTGTTAGTTTGTGATTGTTTTTCGTTTGATAATCATTCTGCTGCCAACAAGATGCTTATGCGTATGAAAAGGTTCGAAAAAGAGAGGGAGAGATTGGGGATAGGGGGTAGGAGGGGAATAAGTTCTAACATGAAAAAAAGAGGGGTATGTTAATGATGCTTTAAATCTAGTTATCAATACAAGCTAGCCATGTTACTATGATATAAAATTATGTTGAGTACTGTGAGAATCATATAATACACTTAAACGTGGTGTCTTAAATCTGATACGTAAGACGGTTACGTAACTCTCACATTTTTCTCCACTCTATTTTGATTATATTATGTATTTTATATTCTATACAATTATTAGTTATACAATATATTATTTTATTAAAATCTCTTTCACACAAATAGTTTGCAATAGATCTTTCGAGAAATAAGGTACCATTTTGCAATTCTTTATTTGTATAGGGGGTAGTAGTTAGTTGGTCTTCCCTCATTTCTGTTAGACGTCCCTTCCCTCCAAAGACAGGAGAGATATATATACATTGTATATACATATATTGTATGTATATATATGTATGTTTGTGTGTGTGTATATATATATATATATAGAGAGAGAGAGAGAGCAAAGAACAAACCAAAGGGATAAAGAAAGGTACAAACTATAACAGTACAGGGAACCTCTTTATATACTTCAACCTCTCTTTCTTTCCCTCTGTTCTTCAAGCCTAAATTTTTAAATTATTTATTATTATGTTAATGAATTGTGATTCATCTGCTTCTTATGGGTACTAAAGATATGTGTTTTAGTAAATGAATCATATTCTTTAAGGAAGAAACTAGAAACAATTTCCAAGATACAAAAAAAAAAAAAAAAAAGACCATGAAGAATAGAGGAGACCATCAAGCTTCAAGAACCTTTATATCACAAAGATGGACACTTTTATTATGTATCTGCAGTTTTTGTGCTGGATTACTCTTCACCAATAGGTACATACATGATCTCTATAGTTTGTTGGCTTTTGTTTAGACTTTAAATATTCTTTATGTTTTTTTTTTTATTCATGGGCTTTTTTTATTAATTATTTTTGGATGCATTTGTGTACATGAGTACCATTTTTGTAACAAGTTTTGTGGATCTAATTTATGATGTTTGGTACTGTAGTTTGTTGGTAAAGATATATTTTAATCATTGGTTTCTGAAATTTGATCATCATATATTCATATGTACTTTGTTTTAAAAAAAAATATTGCATAATAAATTAATAACCTTTTTTCTGGGAATTCATAAATAAATGGTTTGTTTGCAATTTGGTATCTTTAAAGTCAAAATTATTTTAGTGGTGACTCTAACTATAGATTCATGAGTGTTTTCAAAGATGTTGGATTTATAAAATTTGTAAAAAAAAATTAAAAAAAAAATTGGTTGCAGAATGTGGCCAGTGTCTGACTCTAAACTTATTACAAGACCAACTGCTGTTGAATCTGATGGGCTAAAGATAGTATCAGAAGGTTGTGATCTAAGAAAGGTATGTTTTTCTTTTTAAGAAAATATTGAAATTAATTTGTATTTTGAAATTGTTTATGATCATGTCAACAATATTGATTGTGTTGGGGTTGATTATTTACAGATGAAGAATGTCAAGCGCGACCCGAAACAAATATTCGGGGAGGTATCCAAGACTCATGAGGCTATACAGTGAGTTTTACTTGCTTCTATAATTAGGGGGCGTTTGGGATTGCGTTTTAAATCAGCTTAACGCTTTCAAGTTTTTAGATGAAAAGTTGTGTTAAGAACTGATTATTCTTGATGAATTAAAATTATAAGTTTATTGTTATAAACTTTTGATGAAATAAATTATCTGCATCTTTTATATGTTAAGCTGTTTAATTAGCAAATCTCAAACATCTCTATTATGTTTGAGCATTTTATATGTGAAATTTATGTTTTATTAATCAAATAATAGGACATTAGATAAAACAATATCAAGCTTAGAGATGGAATTAGCTGCAGCTAGATCCATCCAAGAATCTATAGTGAATGGATCTCCAATATCACAAGAAGATACAAGGAGTTCATCTGAAAAGAGGAAGTATTTAATGGTTGTTGGAGTTAATACTGCTTTTAGTAGTCGTAAAAGAAGAGATTCAGTACGGGCTACTTGGATGCCTCAAGGTTTGTGAGAGTCCAATCAATTTGGGTTATTTTTTGTGTTTAACGGGTCAAATAGGTCGAACATGCCAAAGTTGCTTGATAGTGTATTTAATTGAACGGGTCATATCGTTTTTTAACCATATTTAACTTTGGTATCTTTAACTCCGGAATGTATAGGTGAAAAAAGAAAAAAAATAGAGGAGGAGAAGGGCATTATAATGCGGTTTGTCATCGGCCACAGGTTTATCTTCTTCTTCTTCTTCTTTTTTCTTTATCGCTTTTGTAATGAGTGATCGACTTTTTGACTACTTGTACTTGACTTTCGTTACGAACAACTTAACTATTATTCCCACAAAATCACACAGAGAACACCTTTTGTAACTATTTTTCTTTTTAACATTTTCTATTCTCATAACTGGTACCAAATCATTTATTTTTATGAACTATAATGTACATTTAGGATTTAAACAATAATGGTAGTTTGTAACAATAATGGGAAAGGTTAAAGGCATAGTCAATCCATGTATATCAACCATTAACTTTTGTATCAATAAAGCATGATAACATAAACTTTTCAGAACTTCATGTGCCTAGATTTTTTATGTTTCCAATCATTTGGGCTTCCACCTTTAATGTATGTCATTTATTTATTTATATAATAAACAGATAAGAAGTTAAATTGTTAGAAATATGAACTGAATTATTTCTATATTTTTTTGTTTGTTAGCGCCACGGTAGGGGGTATACTGGACCGGCTATTGAAGCTGAAGACAAAAAGCATGGTGATTTCTTGAGACTGGTATACCTTTTTTAATGATTTGGTAAAAAGTTTTATGTAGTTAAAACTTCAGTATTTAACCGTTAGTGACACGGATATGAGCAGGACCACGTAGAGGGATACCTAGAGTTGTCTGCAAAGACAAAGACATATTTTGCTACCGCTGTAACTATGTGGGATGCCGAATTTTACATCAAGATTGATGATGATGTCCATGTGAACATAGGTAACTTTGTCCTCTCTATAGTAAAAAAAAAAAAAAAAAAAAAAAAAACTTACTTTAAACATAAAACAAAATAGATAATAGTTTGTCCATGTGACTTCTCTTGTTTTGTTATTACTTGTGTATTAATTAAATTCGACACGCTAAATGTTTAAATGTGATTGTATGCAGCCACACTAGGCCATACATTAGTTAGACATAGGAAGAAGAAAAGGTTATATATTGGATGCATGAAATCCGGTCCAGTACTCGCTCAAAAGTAAGCTCAATAATAATCTCGAATTTTAAATGTCGAATGAACTTGAAATTATTACATTTCTTATTAATATTTGATGATACAGAGGAGTGAGGTACCATGAACCAGAACATTGGAAATTTGGTGATTCAGGAAACAAGTATTTTCGTCATGCCACCGGACAGTTATATGCCATTTCAAAAGATTTAGCGACTTATATATCATTAAACCAGTTAAGTTTCATTTTCTTTTACATCTTTATTTATTTGTTGATTTATCCGTTGTATTTTGGTTTTCTGATAGTGTTAAAACATATTTCAGACACGTGTTACACAAATATGCAAATGAAGATGTTTCTTTAGGATCTTGGTTTATCGGGCTTGATGTTGAGCATATTGATGATCGAAGATTATGTTGTGGGACCCCGCCTGGTAAAGTTTAAAACTTTATGATCTAGTAGATGTCACAAATGTAGGTGGCAAAACGGGCCGGTTTGGTAATGGGTCAAAATGGGTAACTTTTGGTTGTGGGGTAGTCAGGCAGATATAAACAACGTAAAAGCGTGTTAAGTTTATAAAAACAATACATTATTTCAACAATAATCCAATTTTTGAATTGAATGTCGGACGATTGCCAAAGAAGCCCTAGACTTTCACTAAACTAGAATTATCACAAAAGTGATGAGTCTATGGACTTATTTCTGCATTGTTAATTTCCTATAGTTTTAAAATTTAACAAATGAGCAGCCTCAATGCATTTTATTTAACCTGTTAAATACTTAAACATAACCTAAACCAACACACATGGGTTCGAAATTGCCACATCCCAATCCCAAACACTCCCTAAACACATACAAGACTTTCTAACATTAGCGGTACCATGTCTTTGTAGATTGCGAGTGGAAAGCCCAAGCCGGAAACATATGTGTAGCATCATTTGACTGGACATGTAGTGGCATATGTGGGTCTGTTGATAGAATGAAGGAAGTCCATAAACGATGTGGCGAAGGAGAAAACGCCGTTTGGTCAGCCACATTTTGAGACTGCTCATTTGTTGCGTTTTCTTTCTAAATTTGAAAACGCTTAACGATCAAGAAACTGAAGCCAAGGTTTGTAAAGATCACAAAAAAAAATGTACATTTTGACATCATTGGAGTGCAGAAACCAGTTGAAGAGATGCCCTGCTATGCAAAGATTTCTTCAAAAATATTACAAATAGAGGAATGCAAGCAAAGCAAGAGGCTCTTGCTCTTTGCACAATTTGTTTCTTTCCATTTTTGATAATTACAATTTCATTTGAGCAGTTTTAAGGCAATATTGGTTCAAGTTGTAAGTGCCATAGTGATTTTTTATTTTATAAAAATATATAAACTTTTTTTTTTTTTGAAAACCGGTAAACCTTTTATTTTAGAAATTTTAGCTTTCTCTTTAGGTTGAAAAACCCGTCGAAGATTAAATGGTAACTAATTAAAACGTGTTCATGTCAAAGTAGTTTTTATTAAAATCTGTTTAATCTGTTAAAGTTTTGTTTCCCGTTGTGAAGATTAAATGGTAACTAGTTGCAAACATGATATCTACTTGTGTTTACATGTTAATTTTTTTTTTTAAATGTTCCATTGACAAAAAAAAAGGTAAATTACATAAGGATGGTAGGTAGGCGGGCAACAAGCTGCTAAAAACAAAACCCCGCCCTTGTGGGGTGGAAAAGTTATTGTGCACTACTCGTTGAACCCGAGCCAAAAACCGCACCGCCTCCGGTGCCAAGGAACCGAACGTGTCGAAGGCCAAGGGAACGAAAACATGCTGATTATCCTCACATGCTTTAGCATGCTTTTATTAAAGTAGTTTTTATTAAGATTTGTTTAATCGGTTAAAGTTTTGTTTCCCGTTGTTATACATATGGTTAGATCGCTAGTGTTTTTTTTGTCCGGAAATACATTTTACTTGGGTTCATTACTCGGCCGATTGGCCAAACTTATTATATTACTGGTTTGATTCATTAATTAACGATAAAACATAACCCAAATTTACTCATTTTAGTGTGAGTAGGTTGACATAATTTTTTTTTATATGTATGTTTTTATGGTCAATTTATTTTGCGGTGGGGAGAGGCAACCAGCAAGTACAAGGACGCTGGACCTTAACTTTTGTCTTGAGGTTGACTTTTTGACTTATATAGGTCAACTAGAATTTAATAATATTGAGCATTTATATCTAAAGAATTAGGTGTGGAATTTATGAAAAGAAAAACATAGCATTATTATTAATAAGGTGGGACTTGCCAATGTTATTCAAGGACCAAATAAAGATGGGTTTGGTGGCCAACAATTGTCGGTGACATTCGACCTAAATCCTACCCACCAGTGTTGTTAGTTGACCTTTTGACTTGCATCGTCCGATGGTACGGTGGTCCTCGAGGCTCTCGTCTCATTGGGTTCACGAGTTAATAAAAGACGGAACACTGATCCGACCTGTTCACCTGGACATACTCGAATGTCGTTGCAACATATAATATAAACGCAAGAAGAAGGATCGATAATTGGACTTGTAGTGATTTCGTATTTATAAGTTATAAACATGGTTTTGAGAATAAATAATATAATGTAAAGATGTTATTTTTAGCTATTTCATCATAATAACGTTTTATTAAATTATATTTAATTTACTCTCTCTTTGTTTCTTTCTTAAATTTGTCTTCAATAATCAAGCAAGGGCATCGAATAAGAGTGTGGATTTGTTAACTACCATACCACTCAAGACTCAAGAGACATTTAAAAAAAGAAAAAGTAGTTCATGAAAGGGATACCATCTTAGTAATTTAGTGAACGAAAAAAAAAAAAAAAAAATTGTGGCATTTGATTATCACTTTATATATAATAGTGAAGTTATGAAGAAATATCCATAAGTTCAAACACATTATGTTTACACGTTTTTGTGTGTTGGTATTTTTGCGTATATATGACTTACTGCGTTCTCTTGTTTTTTTTTTAACGATAAGTGGTGTAACCGGTGGAGCTCTGGCTAACAACCTGAGCCAGCTTGCACTGATTATCTATTTCATCTGGATTAGGGATCTCCACAGGTGGAACCCCTACATATGACAAATATGGCTCTGATCAGAATCGAGCACTCAACCTACATGATCTCCACTCTAGCTCTCCCAATTTGTACCAACTGAGCTAGGCTTGTTAATATCTTTTTAATTTGTAGATATTTTTTTTATGATAGGCAGCAAACATAATTTTATCAAAATAAGTATAAATCGCTACACGGACTAGTGACACACGCTCGTTTGAATGAAGAGTTTTTACTGATCACTACACATGAAGTGTGTAGCCAAACTTGTTCTCGTTTCATTGTAACTCTCGTTTTTAAATACATAATCGTAAACCCATATATAATATGACTAGATTGTACCTTGGGTTGAAAAATCTATTATGACACATCAACTTTACATATGAAATAGACTGATGCACTTCACATTTACATGCAGGAAAGTTTCGGGCAGCACCTAACCTAAAATAGTGTATAACTCCATTGTTAACACTTAACCTTAAACAATGTATAATTCTAATGTTAACATCCAACTTAAAACAATATATAACTCTAATATTAATACCTAACCTAAAACAGTGTACAACTCCAATGCTAACAGATAACCTAAAACAATGTATAACTCTAATGTAACTCTAATATTAAAACCTATCCTAAAGACTACAAAATGTAATGCTCTAACATAGTAATATTGATACCTAACCTAAACAATATATAACTCTAATATTAACACATATCATAAAGGCTAAAAAATGCATAACTCTAACATCAATATCAATATTCAATACCTAACCTAAAATTGCAAACATGTGAATATTTGACATTAACAATGTGTTATTTTTTAGTTAGAATATTATATAGATAACAACAGTCTCATTTAGCCCTTTCAGATCCAGAAAATTAGCACAAACACAGCATCATATATAATTATGAAGCTACTTACCTGAAGAGCATTATCAAGATTATTCGAAAGCTGCGAAAGCGAGCTAACAACAGAATCAAACCCCATCAACAACAGCAACAAATCTTTCTTCAATCGTTTCATCCGATCCCCCCTTCACAATCCTGCTAACAAAATATATAAAAAAAAACAAACATAAAAATCAAAACTTTATAAACAAAAACCACCAAATCAAACACAAACCCACTTACCAAACTCTGATCTTTCTTCCAAAAAAAACATAAAAACCAAAATTTATAAACAAAAACCACCAAATCAATAGAATACATTAACGGGTGACTTCAGTTACGATTATAGTTAAACCTAATAACCAAACCGAACCAAACCATTCACACCCCTACAAACCACCAACCAATCCACTCAAAACCAAACCAAACCAAACCAAATCATCATTAACAACAATTAACGAACTAACAATCAATCAAACCATAATAAACGAACTAAAAATCACTCCTATGAGCGCCAGGAACCTCAAGAGCCTTGACACCCAAAAACACTAAAATCTGTGCCTTTGTGAGCGCTTCTTGTATTGAGAGAAACCCCCCAAGGCCTGCGCCTTGCACCTGTGGTGCTCTTTTTAAATCCAAGGATTCTAGATACGAAAACACCAACATACCATTACGTTAAGGAAGTGAGCTTCTGAGTTCTGGTAATTTCCAATTATCAATAAAGATGATTTCAACCCTTTTATTCAGCATGCATGTACATCTACAAATTTATGCTAAACTGAACCTTTGTCATAACAGAAGGTCATATCATAAAGTTTCAAGTTCAGATTATAGCCCACAGGACACATAGTAATTATATCGAAACAGCTAAAGCAATTCAATATCAATAGCAATAAAAAGTTTTATAACACCAAGAACAAACAGGGTGGGTGGGTGGGATGGAATTAGGTTTTTGGGTGGGGTAAGTTGGAGGTGGAGGGTTTTAGGATTTTAGGTTATACTACACATATGCAGTAGCGGTTTTTAGGTTTTTTTTTTAATTTTCTTCTAAACGGGGATGATGTAGGAAAGAGAAGCTCTGGACTAATTTTCTATACTTAAATTTGGAGTTATGATTTTTTTTTTATTAATATTTTGCATTTAATTAGGAGTTCTCGAGTTTTCTCAATAAAATGAGTTTTCTATTGAACCATCCCCTGTAACAAATATATACAATAAAATAGATAATGGAGGAGGGGGCACTTCTTTAAGGAATTCTAACAGTTTAGCCTCCTCCAATTATGCATTGTCGCGTCATTTTTACCCTAAACTACCTTAAACCCACAAAACATTGGCAACACTCTTTCAAATACCCTAGAACCATGTGCCCCCACCTCTTTTACTCCACCAACCAATATGCTTCTCCTTCCTTCGGGTTACTATACCTGTGAATGGAAGCCTCCCAATGTACCATAGGGGGTGGCGGCGGGATAACTGCTTAGGGTTACTATGCTAGATTCCTTATCCGAATGGCGCCCCTCCTCCCTAGAGGTTAAAATACTTAGTGAAACTTACGAATGAGTAATATAGGTTACGTATTATGTTTATTTCATGCATAACTATGATACTTTTGTACGTAATCCTGGTACTTTCATGCGTAATTATATGATACTTCACACGTAATTATGTTTACTTCATTCGTAATTACCTTCGTATGCTTCGCACGTTAATTATAGTTTGTAAGTTAACCTATCTCTAATAAAATAAAGTTTATTACAATGAAATGTAAGTATTAATTAAACTTAGACAATTCCGTAAATTATTAAGTTTTAAGGAAATGGAATTAAATAATCCTAATTTCGGTGAATTGGAAGGTAATAATCTCAACTTGAAAGTTGTAAAACTAACTTAGGTTAGTTTTTAACAGACCCAGTTGGTTTTCTGGCTAAAAATGTAACTTTTTAAAAGATCAATGACCATTGCTGCCCATTAGTCAAACTTTTTAACCAAACCCATATCCTTCTCCAGTGACTGGTGCTCTCCTCCGGCGACCACCCCCTTCTCCAGCGACCACCCCTCCATCTCCGGCGACCACCCTTCCTTCTCCGGCGACCACCCCTCCATCTCCGGCGACCACCTCTCCTTTGACTTTTGACCAAAGGCGATCCCCTGTTTTTCATTCGGAAAACAGAGACGAATTAAAACGACCATATGCCGAATCATTGGACGTTTATTGGCCAACCAAGATTAGGATAAGATCAATACAAAAGTATAACCGTTAAAAGAGAAGGAACAAAACCGGATTGAAGAATTCCAGCCAAAACCTTTTTCCAGCGAGATACCGGAATTAACAAAGAATCGATTAAAACGCGATTAAAAAGGTTATAACTATCCCTGCCCTTTATTTATTATCACAATCGAATACCAAAATCTTAATCCAACCGAAAATCAAGATCAATTCGTGATACTCTGTTCTTGTTCATCACAAGAATTTTCCCGCCAAGTTTTCTTTAAACCGAAAACAAGTTTTAAGGATTCAAAAATCAATCTAAATGATTATTATTATAAATCAGACTTGGTTATTAAAACAAACGCATTAAAACATATCAGGATTAAGATTTTTTCTTGCACTATTTTTGAAAAAGAGAAGAACGGAAATAGATATTAAATTTTTTTCGTATTCGATTTTGTTTTTTTTTTCATATATATAAGGATCCGAAATCAAAATTATTGTGAAGCAAAGATTATTGGTCCATTTGGATCATGAGGGGTGGTCGCCGGAGAAGTAGAGGTGGTCGCCGAAGAAGTAGGGGTGGTCGCTGGAGAAGGAGGAGTGGTTGCCGGAGATGGCGGTGTGGTCTCCGGAGAAGGGGGTGGTCGCCGGAGGAGAGCACCGGTCACCGGAGAAGGAGATGGATTTGTTAAAAAGTTTGACTAATGGGCAGAAATGGTCCTTGATCTTTTAAAAAGTTACAATGTTAGCCAGAAAACTAACTGGGTCTGTTAAAAACTAACTGATAAGGAGGGTGGTCGCCATAGGAGAGCACCGGTTACCGGAGAAGGAGATGGGTTTGTTTAAAAAGTTTGACTAATGGGCATAAATGGTCCTTGATCTTCTAAAAAGTTACATTTTTAGCCAGAAAACTAACCGGGACTGTTAAAAACTAATCTCAGTTTTAGTCCAATGAAATAAAAAACAAGACAAATTGGGACTGTTGCCTTAGGAGCCAAGGGGCACTTCACTAGTTTTTTTTTTTCTTTCACTGATTTTAACCAATTCTGCTTTGCCACATCACTACGCTGATTTACTTCACTGAAACACTTTTTTGAAGGCAACACTCCACTGATTCTTTTATTTATTTTCATTTAAAACCCAAACTTTTTTTTTAACATTTTCACACGGTTTTAAACTTTTTAAACTTTTATTCATACTATTACAACCGTCCCACCAAACGGTCAGTAAAATTTATTAGTAATTCTTGGAAACCGTCGAACGAATTTAAGGTTTATCACCTAAACGGTTAGACCTTTAATTTTACCTTCTCACCGTTCAAAATTTTTGCATATAAATAGAAGAAACCGTGGGGTTAAAAGCCATACAAACAAACGGTAAAAAAACACCCACCCACCAATATGAACCCGTGGACCGAAGAAGAATAGATGGCACTTGTGGTTTGCCACAAGGATGCCTCAAATGACCAGGAGATTCAACAACTCCCGAGGAACGAAGGGTCGGCCTACCCCCGGAGGGGTTTTGGGCTCGCGTGTTTAGCGACTTCATCGAACACGTTGGCACCAACACCACCAAGACCCTCCGAGACCTTCAGTTCAAGTGGACCGATCTCAATATCAAGTGTGAGAGGTGGACCACCCTATACGAGCAAACGGTTAGGGACGATCCGGAACTTGATGAGGAGTTGGCTATCGACTTCACTCACTATGAGTATGAGGCTCGATACGGGTAAAACAAAGAAAATAATTAAAAAAATTTATAAAACAAACGGTAGAAAGAAAACAACACTAAAAACACACGGGTAAAACAAATAAATTTGCATTTATAAAACTCGAAAATAAAATAAAAAACATGTACCAGCACGGTAGATACAACCAGCAAAACAGTCCACGGGACCACTACCAGCATGGGTGAGGCGACGGTGTTACCGTGCTGATACTGGGTACCTGTGGACAATTCGGATAGCGCCTCGTCCCCCCTCACAATTTTCAAATTGAAATTATTATCTTACAATTCTCCAAATTAGAATTATTTAATTCTATTTCCCCTTAAGTTTTAAGTTTTAGCATCACTGTCAATTTAAGTTTTAAAAATACTAAATTCGTTTAATATTGACATAAAAGACCCATGAACCTTTCATATTGACCCAATATCAACCTGTTTAGCCAAAATGTATTCAACAGTTTATTGTGAAACTACGGGTGTAAACAAGTCGAGCCTGGCCCGAGCCTGACTAGGCTCAAGTTCGGCTCGTCATGCTTTTATGAAGCTCGAGCTCGGTTCAATTCGAGCCTAATACTTTGAGCTCGAACTCGGCTCGAAAGTAAAACCCAAGGGCTCGAGCTCGGCTCGAAATAATTATAGAACAACTTAAATGGAGCTAAAATCTCGGCTCAAACTCGCTTCACAGCTTAAATGAGTCAAAGCTCGGCTCGAGCTCAATTCCCCAATGTTAAATAGTAGGTACACTTAGGGCCGCAAATGAACTGAACTTTCAGCGAAAAGTTCATGAACCGTTCAGCGGGAAGTTCGTTTGTGTTCGTTCGTTTAATAAATGAACGAACATGAACAGAGGCCATGTTCGTTTGTGTTCCATAGTTTAGTAAGGTTTTTAATTTTTATAATTTGGCTTGATATTCTTTTATTTTATTTATTTTACCCAAATACATAAATAAACAATTTATATGAGGTAAATATATGTATGTGAATTCGATTTTATAAGAAAGTTAATATATGTCTGTTTGTGTTTGTTTTCGTTCATGAACACTTTTTTGTGTTCATTTGTGTTTACGAACACCTGTTTGTCTTCATAAATGTCCATTTGTGTTGGTGTGCGTTCATGAATAAAATTAACAAACGAACATGAACGAACATGAACATGAGTGTTTTCTTAACAAAAGAACATGAACAGAATATCTCGTTCGGTAAGTGTTCATGAACTGTTCGTGAACACATGTTTTCCTTAGCAAACGAACACGAACAAGGCTTTGTTCGTGTTCGTTCGGTTCGTTTACAGCCCTAGGTACACTATATATATAAAATAATAATAATAATAATATACAATTTGTTTGGGCTCGTTTAGGCCCGCGAGGCTAAACGATCTTTGTATGAAAAGCTCGAGCTCAGGCTCGATAACTAAACGAATCATGTTTCAAGCTCGAGCTTTTTACCTATCCGATCTCAAGTAACTCTCGAACCGTTACGCATCATTTAAACCCCTATATGAAACTAACCCAAACATGTTTAAACCCTATATTCGAATCTATAAAGTATATAATTCACACCCCTAAAACTATAAACGAATTTTAAATATGAAATACCAAAGTTCGATATAAAAAATCAAAAAGCTTAAGCCCAATAACTGATTGGTTTGTTATTTTAGATAGACAATTGTTCTAGGCTTAGCCACTAAATGTAAAGTCGTAGACTCAACCCTTGTCCCTTGGTACTCATCCAATAGTTTAATTGGGCAGAAAACTCGAATTCTATATTCTGAATACTTTTTCCTTTACTGGTTTTTAATATACGCTTCCACTATTCGAACACTCTTACTAAGTATTAAATTACAGATGTTATACTGTAGATGGAGATACGGCTGTTCACGAGCCGAGCCGAACCGAGCGGACCTTTGCTCGTGCTTGGTTTATTTACAAACCGAGCCGAGCCGATCGGCTCGTTTACAATCGATCCGGAAACCGAGCCAGTATTGTTCGAGCGCATATTTTTCGAGCGAGCGACGAGCGGCGAGTGTTTTCGGACAACCATAAATTTGGGATGTTTCCTTTAATATTCTCGTTGCCTAGTGATGACTAAGGTTCGACCGTTCGAGAATGAGGCTCTAGTGAAGGCCTGTGAGGTGATGAGCATACTACAGAAAACGATTGTCGTGTTGTGGCGTAGGTTGATATCGGGAGATGATTGATCGTGGACAACTAATGGGAATATGAAGTCAAGCATGTTTTTTCACAACTTAGGGTTCTACAATCAAACTTAGTGTTAAGTTATCATTGGGTTGACTAGGCCAATAACTATAAATATAATTGTGTATATGCATATATTGAGCCAAATCTAATAAAGTAGTATGTATAAAACTATAAATATAATTGTAATTAATATGTATATATATAATTATATATATAATAAACTAATAAAAATTATATCGAGCCGAACCGAGCCGAGCGGACCCTTGCTCGTGCTTGGCTCATTTATAAACCGAACCGAGCCGATCGGCTCGTTTACAACCGAGCGGAAAATCGAGCAAGCAACTTCCGAGCAAATTACTAACGAGCGGCGAGCTCCGAATGTTTAGAACAGCCCTAGATGGAGAGTTGGATGGGGAGTTTTTTTTAATAAAAACAAAATTTAGAAAGAAAAAAAGATGCTTGTTGGGAATAAATGCTTTATGGTGTATTTTCTTAGTTGTTTTGTAGTGTATAAATGCCTTGATTTACTTTTTTTTTTTTTATAGTTTTACACAGTTAGATTGGACCGGGAGCCGAGAGCCAAACAGTTCAAACTGAGATGCGTGAACCGGTTATTACGAACCAGGATTTTACATATATTTTCGTAGTCTATTACTAAAAGTATGAATTAAAGGTTTAGATTCTTGTACAAAGTACATATTTCGTGAGAAATGTGAGAAGAATAAAAAATTGACATGTAGGCATTATGTTTTGGATTTAGGAATGATGTTTCGGTTGTTCTAACTTGAAAAACACCAAACACAGCAATCTAAAACACAAAGCAATACATTATAGTCATTAAATTTAAAAAATAGCTAAAACACATTACTTAACATTTAAAACACACTGTTTAATGTTCTTAGCATAGTATTTTAAGTTTTAAGCCACGAAATACATTGTTTTCGGTTTTTAATTGTTATGTTTGGTGTTTGTCTAGGCAAAGCAATCCAAAATATCATGACTAAGTTCAAAAGATGATGCTTACATATCAATTTTTAATCTTTCTCACACTTCTCACGAAATATGGCATTTGTAGTCGTAGATGAACCTCACCCATGAATTACATATTTATCAAACCCTTAAAATAAATTATATATTTTAATTCTTCTTAAGAAAGTGGAAATATTTAATGGAGTTTTTAAATATATGAATTACTAAGGGTAAATATGTAGTTTACTTCTGAAATTAGAAAAAATATGTAATAAACCACTTTTAAAAAAATGTAACTGAATTTAATCATGACAAGATACTATCCATTGAAGTTCTTAAACCAATGCTTAACTCTAAAAAAATGAAAATACTGTCCTCATAAGTCACAACTAAGATAGCACAAAAAATAATTTTAACAACCCCAAAAGAATATAAGCACGTTTAACTTTTAATAAGAAAAGAAAAAGATAAAAACAAAATGGAACATAAAAATACGTACAATCCTATTTACAACTAATTCTGATTTTTTTTTTTTCTTATAAAAAACAAACAAATAAATTAAATCGGTTAAAAAAACAAGTAAATTAAATAATGTTTTTAAAGAGTTTTAAATGCTTTGATGAATATCATAGTTTGTGTTTATGTCGATGCGTTATAAATGCAAGAATCTGCTACTACATTCTTTACTCCGTTTTTTAATTGAATCTGTCTATTATTCTTACTTTTTATTCTTATTTTTTAATTTTTTATTAACCATATTACATTAGCTTTTTATATAAAAAGTTAATGAAATTTAAAATAGCACATAACTATAATTTAAAATTGATAATATTATATCAAAAACGAGAAACCCAGAAAACGTTTAAACTGGTTTATAAAAAAAAAAAAAAAAAAAAAAAAAAAAAAAAAAAAAATATAGCAATTCAAGCTTTAAAAAATTCATTTCCTCTTGAACAAACAAGACTCTGACCGTTTGTTTCTGAGGACGTTTGATTTACAATATTTTTTCTTTTATTTTTTACTTTGAATGCTTATTTGGATTGTTCTTGTTATGAACACATTTAACCCTATAGGTACATTGATCAAAAAAGAATTTAAAATATGTTTAAGTTTCATTAGAGAAAAATAACTATGCTAGATTATTTGTTTTTCTCTATCCAACCTTTTTAGTAACAACAAAATTATCCCTAGAACCACATTACATATTAGAGCTATCTAAATTTAACTATTTAGGGGCATTAGAGATACATAAAATTTATTAGTAATTATGGATTTATTTAAAAAAAATAGAAGAATGCACAAAAGGTTAGCCAATAGCCAAGCATTTTCCTATAGATCAAAAGCAAGTGCCGATATACTTATGTAGTAAAATTTGATTAAATATACACACACAAACATATACACACTTGACCATCACTATAGACTACGAATATTCGTAGCCGTCACCACCACAACTACTTTCGCTAAGCATTCAAAACACACACATGAAAGAATAAAAAGAAAAGAAAAAAAAATGAAATGAAATGACTAGCCAACTTACCTTTTTATATAAATCAACCAGAAAAAATCTAAAAAAATGGTGACGATTAGAAGCAACATGCACGTGATATTGGCACGGCTCAATCAGAAAGCAACATTCAACAAGCCATTTGAACATTATGTTCTTATTGAACCGAACCAATATCTCGTTCGACTGCTTCAACAAAACTTAAAAACTATAGCTCCTAAAGGATACATATTGATGCAAGAAAGTGGTATATAAAAAGCAAATAAATAGGAATAGGAATGGGAATTAGAAGAGGTGAGGTTGTGGTAGCATTGAAGGAGTGGAATTAATGATTCCAACCACCCAAACAAAGGAATTAAGGAAAAGAGTGGGGGAGTTGGAATCTGAATTAATGAAGGAGCAGGAAAAGAAGATGTCACGGGGACAATTCCCGGACATTTATTAGGGGCCGGTATTGTCACGCCAGAGGATGTTTTCCCTCTATATTTAACCCTAGGTTAATTGCATTCCAACCTAATAAATATACATATATATAGGTATGGACAAAATTTGGTTTAAATGAGGAATCGATTCGTAACCGAAATGTAAATTTGTTTAGTTTGGGTTGACTCCGTTTCTTTTCGCGTGTATGGTCGTGGGGGGCGTCTAACATGGTGCAAGTTGGGAGGGTACACTGGCGCAACCAACCCAAGTCAGGGGAGAGAGTATGAACGGCAAGTTGCACAATCCGTAAGGAGTAAGTGTAGTGGAGATTTGCTGTGACCGTTGAAATGGGGAGTGGATAGTGGATTGAGCTAGGAGAGCGCCTAGTCGTATTTAGGATGAATTGAGTTGTATTCGGTTAAATGATGTGACATAGTCTTATTGGATGGTGATGCGAGTACTGATGGGTTGTTAAGAGATTTCCCATTAAACCTTAAAGAGATTTTGTTTCAAGTTACGTACTTTACAAATTGAATATTATTCGAAGTTTGTATTTTGAATACAATCGAAGTTTGGTTGATTGAGAGATTGGTAATATCTTGGAAGAGTTTTGTACAATTGGATTTCTTTTGATAAAAAATTGTTTCATTCTCGTTTGAAAGCAATGGGTCTCTTTTGATTTTTTTTATTATTTGTTTATTTATTGTAACTATATATAGTACGTATTTGTATTTATGGTTGGTTTGTATATTTGATATGATTTTTTATTACTAATTTTTATGATTATTGTATCTACAGTCACACTAATCGAACAATACCGACAACAAAAGCAACCTTTATATATTTTCTTTTTTTAAATAATATATTTGTGTTTAGTAGATTGGGTTTTGCGATTCAGAAAGATGTAGCGGTGCAGCTTGTTGCCCGTTTACCTATTTTAATATAATTTGACAGTCATGAAATGAAGAAATATGTTTATTAAAAAATTGTTAAATGTAGGACTTTTTATTCTAACTTTTATAAATGTAATTTTGTTGTCGCTTACTCAACTTTAGACATTAGAAAAAGATTGCTAATATTTTATTTGAACAAAGATATAATTTGATTTATTAGTTGAAATTAGCAAGATATGAGATTCAAATGAGAATGTGAGATACCCAAGCCTAAATGACTATGAACTATAGGTTCACATAATCGTGGTTACAAGTGAAATTCTTAGGCAAAGCAGGGTGCAACCAGTGAATCACACTGGTACCTCACTATTGTCATGGTTTCACCGTTGCCTTAGTCACGGGTAATGGATTTTTGGTAGTCCGGTGGAGAGTTTCCATGGGCTACCTCATGTGTGGAGAGAGAGAACCAGAAAACTTTACGGGTGGTGCTGCCGATGAGAGGGTTCACGGGTGGTGGTCTAAGTGGCGGGTTGCGGATGCTCCGCTGGTGACGCCCCTCCTTCGCTTATAAAAGGAGAAGAAGACTGTGTTCAGGATTTTTTTTAACTAAGTTATATCTTTAATTCATAATTTAATCTATTAATCTATCAAGAAAATTGAATATTTGATATAATAAGGAAAGGAGTAATAAATGTTTCGGAGAGTGTCACAATTGAATTGATGGGTACATGTCGTGGATAATAAAGATGACCAAGGATCACCTAAACCCTAGAACTCCAAGGAGTTGAAATTTCTTGTCGTATATCTATGAATTTCTTTATGTCATCTGCTTTACCGCTTTTATATGTATATATTTCACAATAGACTCAAACACCATATACTTGTATATATTTATGAATAAATTAGTAGCGGATTCAGGATTGTTTTTCAAAGGGTGCGATTGGGAGGCTTTGGATGTGATCGGAGGCTTTCTCCAAACTTTCAAGGGGTGTGATCGAGATTTTCACCTATAAAATACACTAATATTTTTTTCAAGGTGTGCGGCCGCACACCTTGGGTTGTACTTGGCTACGCCCATGGACTAAATCGGTCATTAAGTAGTTGTTTTACCGATTCACTTGGCCAACCGGGTGTAGCAACCTGATGGCATCATTAATAAGTAGGGTTGTAAACGAACCAAACGAATATGAACATTGCTTTGTTCGTGTTCATTTGTTAAGTAAATAAAGTGTTCACGAACTGTTCATGAACATTTACCAAACGAGATTTTTTGTTCGTGTTTGTTTGTTAAGGAAATAGTGTGTCCACGAGTTGTTCTTGAACAATCACCGAACAAGGTTTTTGTACGTGTTCGTTTGTTAAGGAAATGAACGTCTACGTGTTAATTTGTCTTTATTTGTTAAATTTAGTTATTGGACAAAAGCGAGCACAAAAAAAACACCAATGAACATAAACGAACCCAAACAGGAATTTATGAACAAAACCGAGCACAAACTAACACATATCAAATTCCGAAAATTTCATCACGAACATATCCACCCAAAATATAGTAATCTAATTACCAAATATGTGATATAATCTTGATCATATAATGTATCATAAAAACACAAAATTAGCATATTAAACTTGAAATCATCATTTAATCCAACTTAAATAACAGTTAATTAAAATAATTAAAGTGATATTAATATATGATACACTAATATATATATATATACATAGGTTTAGGATCCTGTACAAAGTACATTTTTCGTGAGAAGTGTGAGAAGGACTAAGAATTGACATGTAGACATCATGTTTTGGATTTAGGAATGATGTTTTAGGTTGTTTTAACTTGAAAAACACCAAACACAACAATCTAAAACACAATACAATGTATTATAGTCATTAAATTTAAAAAACAGCTAAAACACACTACTTAACGCTTAAAACACACTGCTAATGTTCTTAGCATGGTGTTTTAAGTTTTAAGCCTAAAATACATTGTTTTCGGTTTTTAATTGTTATGTTTGGTGTTTTTATAGGCAAAACAATCCAAAACATCACGACTAAGTTCAAAAAATGATGCCTAAGTATCAATTTTTAATACTTCTCACACTTCTCACAAAAAAAACACTTTGTACACGATCTTGACCCTATATACATATATATATATATATATAATCTACCAATAGGAAATATAAAGTACTCAAATTAAAAATAAACAGGTTAGAAACCCTCTGTTCATAAATAAACGATCATATAATGTATCGAACACAAACATAAATAAACGAATGCGGCCTCTGTTCATGTTTGTTCTAAACGAACAAAATTTCTTGTTTGTGTTCGTTCATTTATTAAATGAACGAACACAAATGAACTTCCCGCCGAACATTTCACGAACGGTTCGCTGAACGTTTGTTTTGTTTACAACCTTATTAATAAGTTAAACAATATATACAACTAATCTATACTTATAATAAAAGAAAACAATTTTCATGACATGGTTCTCAATGAGGCCATCATCTCCTCTGGTTATGCCACGTTATGTATGATTTTTTAAAAAAAAAACTAATCACCTATAAAACTTCCTTCTCCTCACCCCAAACCCTAAGAACCCAATTAATCTCCACCTCTCTCGCGACCCTCACCTCTCATCCCCTTATGACCTCCTATCGATTTCAACAACAGCTAATCGGTACGTTGTTCAATCCTTCAATGCAGTTCTGCTTTTCATATCTGTCATGATCGAGAGCTTTTACTTTATGCAGGCTTTGTATTCGTGTCTTCGCTTTTTGTAACACCCCAAAGTCTCGTTTTGCCTAAATACGCCATTAGGCATAATCGATAAAATAACAAAGAGAGTTTAATGGTGGATGTTTTTAACCACCGAATAAAAAACGAAGCTAAACCCTTTACCGAAGACTAATCTAGTTAATGTTATAATCTAAAAAAAATGAAATCGAGACTAAACCAGAGGGGCTAAATATGACAATTAAGCAAAGTTGTGATGAAAGAGGGTTAAAATGAAAAAGTGTGTGAAGACACACACTACACATCGATCATCACACCTCCAAAAACACACACATAAAAGCTCCATCCAATTCAACCCCAAATCATGCCAAAAATCGACGGTTTTTCTTAATGCATGATGAAATTCATGATCATCTAGTGTTCTAAACATCCTAAGGTAACTCTAGATCCTTTTAAATCATCCAAATCCGTGGTGTATGGAAGATGATAATTTTAGGGTTTTTGTAAAAACGTGATTTCTTAGCTTTTATGGACTTCTATGTGTTAGTAGACCTCAAGGAAGCTATAAAACGTGGTAAATCATTATATGTTTTTGAATCATGTGAAATTATGATTATTTGTATGTGTAAGTAGTGGGTTTTTACCCTAATCATGAAATACACTAGTATGTGAAATAATCTTGCAAATTCTCTGTGATTAGTATCATGTATGTGAGCTAAATGATGGAATGATCATGTGCAAAGGGTTAGCTAAGCCATGGTGGAATCTAGAAAGCATTGAACACCTATAATTAACATGATGAAAATAGTGCATATGATGTGTTCGATAAAATGCTTGAATGAGGAAATAAATGTGTAAACATGTATGAACATGAATACTTGAAATGTGATGTTGAGCTAGAGGTAAAATGAATACATGAATGTCATGGATAATGAAAGAAATCCATATTATGTATTCTAACAAAAACAAGGTTTGACATGTCCCTAAGTTAGGTACGAGAACTAGGGAGCAAGCGAGCCAAACGGATGCAAACTCAATGCATATGGAAACAAGAACGGATATGAGGTAAGTTCTACTTACACTATTAGACTATGGCATGGATTAAGTGCTGTATATATTGGTATTAAATCTTGAGTGTGTACTAAAGACAAACCCCAAGGGGTGAAATTCATTAAGTGGGTAGAATTATGTGGACTCACAATAAATCAAGGTTTATGAGATTAATTGAAACCAAGAGTGGTGACCGAATGGTGAAATTCATCAAACGGGTCAATTAATAATGATATGTAAGAAATGATGTTTTAATCCAAAATGGGTCACTGAAATCATTTGAATGAAGTCGTTAAGTATGTTGTTAAGTGGGTCAAGTTTGTGACACTTGAACCATAGATAAAAGCTTGGAAAACTTAGTATTATGAACTATGAGTCTAAATGGGTCAAATGGTGATGTCCTCACCATGTGAGTCAAATACTTGATGCTTGTATTTCAAGCATTAAGATTCATAAGGTTAAACAGATCAAATGGCAAAGTATTACTATTTGAGTTCCGAGAAATTAATGTGTCTATTTAGAACATAGTCACAGGATTCGCTTATGAACCTGTGTACCGCGAATCGATTCGCCGGTACCGGAATCGGGTACATTCGCGTACCGTTCGCATAGGATTCGCGATCCGATTCGTAAAGTTGAGCGTACCCAATTATGTAGAATTTCGAACCAAATAGCACAAATTCGCGTACCGGATTGTACAAATTCGCGTACCAGATTGTCGAATTCGCTGTTTAGATTTAATCCGATTCGCGAATCGTAACTAAAAAGCTTTGAAATCTTCACTTACCATAGCTAGATGAAGAGTCTATTGTTAATTCCTTATAAAATACCAAGCAAGAATGGACCACAAAGCATTACAATAATATTAATCAGTCAATTGTGATTGCCTTTAAGAATCAAACAACTTCAAGTAAAGGTATCAATTGTGATTAGCCCTTTGAAGGCTGCTGTGTTTTTGAAGTTTGAACTTATAATTATGAACTTGGTTAGTTTGTTTTATGTTTTTTGTATAATTAAGAACTTTGTTTTGGATTTATGTTTTTGAACTTATAATTAAGAGCTTTGTTTTGGATTATGATTATGAAATGTTTATTGAAGTTATTTGAAAAAAAATATATATATATATTGTATAATGTTTATACACGATACGACGTACCAACTTATAGGGTACACCGTACCGCGTACCGGATTGGCGAACCGAATGAACCTACCCCCATCGAACCGAATTTTAGAAATGCGCGAACCGCGTACCCGATTTCGTACCGCGAACCGAAGCGTACCGCGATTCATGTGACTATGATTTAGAAAGCACGCAGGTAAATGCACAAGCGCATGCATGCTTGATGCTAAGAATCATGGAGGATAAACACAAGGTACGGATATGGGTCAAGGCCACTCAGTAAGTCCGTAGCTAATTAAACACCTTCGGGCAAAGCAACATGGGTACTAAAACTACCCAAATAAAGTGTGGGTGCAAATCAAGTAAGTTATTTCCATAACTATGTCTATGCGCGCTAATGCGCTTAGAATTGACTAAATTAGAACAATCTTGGGAAGTGGCAGAAATCTAAGTCCAAAAGGACTTAGAGGTTTGTAAATAAGTCAATGAATCAAAAGCAATGAGTTGAATTAAATGGGTCGCCATAGATGGCTAAATTTAAGTATTTGGCTATAAAGGGGGCATTTTGGGAATTTTAAAGATTTACTAAAGATTAAATCTAAGAACTAAGTCATAATGACACAAAACGGACAATGCTTTTAGTTGAACATGTGTCCAATGAGACGACAATATGATTTCTATGCCTTTGGTGTGATTAAGAAGTGTCTTGTATAGTCCAAGGCCTTAACGGGTCGATTTGGGTAGAAATCGACATAAACATTCAAAACTAGAAACTGGGTCTTAATGACATAAACCGAATGATGTTTTTAGTTAAACAAGTGTCCAATGAGTCAACAATATGAATGCTATACTCTTTGAATGGCCAAAAAGTGTTTGTATAGCCCATGGCCATAACGGGTCGATTTAGGTCAAAACATTCTTAACCGAACCGAAGTGTAAATTGAGGGTGAATTCGGTTTCGGACAAAGGTTTGGAATTGAAAATAGGATATGAGAATAAGTCCTAAGTATAGGGATATTAACTTAGCCAAAATGGGTGAAAAATCTTGAAAATGTTGTAAATTTGGCTAAGGCATGTAATACAGCAAAAGCTGCAAAAATTCTGTGAAAAACACCCCGTCGCGCTACGTGACGGGGAGAGGCTATATTCGTCGCGCTACGCGACGAGCATCAGGACCTAATTTTTATTATTTCCATCCAATCTTATTCAATCCTATACATGTTTAATGGGTTAAATGTCTTGTAAAACCCTTACGCAAGGTAAATATGTGATGGAAGTCTCGGATCAAGGAACAAGCCGCGAGAAGAACCGAATACACCCGAGTATTCATCAAGCTTCCACACTAGAATTCAAGAGACTCCCGTTGCAACGCAAAATCTTAACATATGAGTTAAAAAAAATTAATGTATTGATTACTGATGTGTGTAAATGTATATATATAAATAACACAAGTTCTAATTAAAACGACTCACCTAAAAACTACACACGCACGGCAAGTGTACCGGTCGCAAAGCAGTAAACAGATAAGACCGAGTATCGAACCCAAAGACGCGATTGCAACTCTAGATCACAACCTATACCGAATACTAGCCTAAATAAATAGATACTTAAATGGGGGGTTAAACTAATAATTATAAACTTGATTAAACTAAATATAAATAAAATAACCTCGACAGCTTATACAAAACTAGGAACTTGGAGAAATCAGATAGAAAGAAGGCTGGTTACTTAGGTAAAATCCCTAGACACTAGCAATAAATCCTGAATCTGGTAATTAACTTGAGACCCTAATTTCATCCAACTACTCTCCTCCTGCAGGTAAGGCTAGCAAGCTAGAATCAAGGCGGGACAAGTGTAGAAATGCTAAGATGGATCTGGATCGCCCTAGCGCACCAAAATCCCACATAAATCAGATTAAAACCTCTCCTGGATTAAAACCCTCAAACTATGAAGCAGACTTAAATTCTACTGAAGAAAGCCTAAGAAAACTCCAAACACGGACAAGTAGCGACTCCCGCCCTAGCGCTTGTCAACTACCGAACAATGCCTAGTTAGTTACCTAGCAATCTCGAGTTAGATTTCTCACCCTCAAGAATGGACTGCACGTTTTAGTTAATTTATTATATTAGTTTGTTATACTTGTGTCGTACTCCAACTCCAAATACTAGCACGTTAACCTAAGTCGACGAACTAGATTGATTTCAAGACCTAGGGGGTATCTCTACATGCCTAGCTCCACAAAACCAATAAACAAACTTCAAATAAAATTAACACCAACACACATATATCAAATCCAACAATAAAATTAAAATCATGTAATTCTACACATCAAAATTAAAAACCAAAAATCATTAAATATTGCAAATTACGTGTCTAGTTCATAAACCTAAGCAACCATAAAAGTTTAGTTCATAGTTATAATCAGAGACATAAATTCAAAGTCTATAAATAACAATTTAATCATGTCTCTAAATAAATAAAAACGATAAAACAAACCCCCGGGTCTTCAAATAATTAATCTTTAACGCTCCTCGGTACCTTCTCCGTCTCCAAAATATCCTCCAAGAATCCTCTGGTCGTCAACCGTAGCTTCTTGTTCGAATGATCGATAAAAAAAAGAAATAAAAAAATGTAAAAAATGCTGGACCATCCCCTATTTCTATTTCTATGTTATCCACTTTTTCAATAAAAAATCCGAGTAGCAAAGCTAATCCAACGAACCCATCATTTGAATCAACAGGTAAAAAAGAAAACCTACGGGACGGAAATAAATAGAGCTGCTTATCACGATGTACTAAGTACTCTATGGTTCGGTGCTTTGGCAGGTTTATTGATAGAGATTAATCGTTTTTTCCCGGATGCATTGACGTTCCCCTTTTTCTAGTTATTGACGCGGGAAGGACTAAAGAAGATTAGAGATACAATTAAATAACAGCCCCCTCTTTTCTCTTTTTTCCCTTTTTAGAATAAGGGAGGAAAGAGAAAGAAGAAAAGTGCATTCAACAACTGTGAGACTCGGGGTCGGGTTGGAATTCAATTAATATGAAATTTCTATGGAAGTCGAATACAAACAGTGGTTATAGGGAAAGAGTATTATACAAGATACTTATATGAAATGCTGTACTGTTATTGAAAGGTTAGAAATCTTTCTATCTTATTTCCTATATTGATTGTAGTGAAATCTTGCATAAGAGGATAGCAAGTTACAAATTCTATTTTGTTTTTTACTTCCTTTCTTCTTTTTCGTTTCGGATTGAAAGAGGAAGAGTTGATTAAATGAAAAATCCAAAGGAGGTTCATGGCCAAGGGTAAAGATGTGCGAATACAGGTTCTTTTGGAATGTACCGCTTGTGTTCGAAACGGTGTTAATAAGGAATCAACGGGCATTTCCAGATATATTACTCAAAAGAACCGGCACAATACGCCTAATCGATTGGAGTTACTAAAATTCTGTCCATATTGTTACAAACATACGATTCACGGGGAGATAAAGAAATAGATTGAAGCGAGCACTTGCGCCCTTATCTTACAAGGAAAGGGAAAAATTACATTATATATAACATATTTAACATAGTTAAAGATAATTATAAACAAACCAAATCCTATTTATTTATTCTAATTAGAGATCCGGCTGAAATAGGATTTTAGGGATAAGAAATAAACTAACCAAACCATGGATAAATCCAAGCGATAATTATATCTGCCGTCGTACTTCAATAATAATCTCCTAACACAATTTGTTGCACCGCCTAAAAGACTTGGGCCGATGGGATCTTGGGCTGGCCCGTGTGGAAGAGTGGACCACGCAGAATATGGCGCTGGTTGGTGGTTAGTTTCACTTCAATGTTTTTTTTTTCTTTTTTTTTTTATCTTCACGAGACATATATGTCTCATTAGTACATCTCCTATTTAATATTAATATTATTATTATTATTATTATTATTATTATTATTATTATTATTATTATTATTATTATTATTCCATGCTCTCGTATCAGGTGTTCTTGGCTCAACCAAAGTTCCTCGTTTATGCTCCAACGTCTATGAACACATGATCTCAAGTGCTCGTGTCTCAATTAAAATTCTTTCTTTTTTAGCTCACTTTCCACGAACACCTACAAAATAATAAAATAAAGAAATAAGTACTAAAAACTAATAAAAACTATACAATGATAAAAATAGACGAACAAACGAACACACGTCTAAAACTACTAAAAACTATTTACAAAAGACTAATTTATGACTCAAAATACATAGGAAATTAGATGTGTTTTACGACACATCAAACATCCCCACACTTAAACCTTTTTCGTCCCTGAAAAAGAATTATGCAATGGGATCACAATCAAATAATCTGGCCTCAAAACATAGGTTGTTTTAATTTTAAAAATTTAATCACGTGCCAACTGCGATTGCAGGTATACTTGTCCTCTTAAACCCAACCACCGGTTTCTAAGCCCCTTATCATGTTAGTTTAATTTTTAGGTTCATTTAGTCTACCTAGGGTCTCACACTAAAGAAGCCATAGCTTCACATAATCCCGCCTCAAGCTTATGAAACAAAAGGAACAACCAATTGACTATTCCTAACCGTTTTATGTAGAAAATCAAGAGAATTTAAAATCACTTTTTTTTCGGCATACTTAACTCAGAGGGTGTGACCAATCCAAGTCGCTATCCCAGTGGCCAGGCACCTTACGCTTCAGCATTTTTGCTTTGATTTCTAATTTTTTTTTTAAGAGATTAGAAATTCTAATGGTTTTCTACTTATAACGGTGCTTCTTATACTATTTTTGGCGGTTTCAGCTTACCTATTTTTTCCTAAATGAGAACCCACAAGGTATCCTAATATATTTAGGTGTATTAGCTCAAAGGAAACTTTTCACCAGCTGGGCCTACCCACACATCCCAAGTCAACACGCTTTCGATTATTTTATCTTCTAATACATATAATATTTGAAAACCAGACACTTGATTTTATCTATCATTTCCCATATTTTATAATGCAAACTTCAAAATCAGGGACATTTTTTTTTTGGTTTTTTTTCCGTTTTTTTTACTCAACCTATAAGCTAAACGACTGTTTCCCATCCCCACACTTAAACTCTACATTGTCCTCAATGTAGGAATCGAAAACGACTCAATGGAAAAACTAAAAACAAAATCTGAAAACAAAAATAAAATGCTAAAATAAAAAGATAAAGGTAAATTGGGAAGGACTTAGCTGGTTAATTAACATGAAAGCTCCAAAATCTCTAGTCCAATCCACCTCGATCGTATAGCATTTCATTCGCGATCGGCTCTGACACAATAGTAAACTCTCAGGTTTGCCTTGATAAATGATAAGCAGCTCTGGAATCACCCGAATGGAGATTGAGTACGGGTGGTGCAATCCAAACCTGCGCAACACGAAACAAACAAAACCCGAGCATAAATCCGAACCACACAAAAATAAAAAGACTCAAAATATTAACATAGACTCATAATATAACAACAAACAAGAAGACGCACCTGCTTGGCAAAATGGCGGTGAATGGTGGTAGAACCAAATGGGTAGAGAAAAAAATTATGGTTCTCGCTCAACGTGAAGGACATGGTGATCACAACACGCGTTGCAAGCGGAAAAAAAAAATATAACTTTCCGGGGTAATAGCTGGTCGCATGAGGCGAACAGGTCAGCCCATACTCCTCAAATTACGTGAAAAGTCTTTTTTCGGAGAAAGTTAATTACTTTTTTTTTAAGAAAAATTCTCTTATTACCCAAACCTTTACCAAAACTCCCACTCATAAAATATATAAAAAGATAATACAGGGGATCCGCTCATTGTGAAATTTCATCTACCTAAGCAAACACGCAAACTTGCAAACAGACTCAAAGATACAAAAAAAAAAAAAAAAAAAGATAAAAACCTATGAACCGCTACCGAAGGACGGACCACAATTAAAAAAAATGAAAAGCTAGAGAAAAAATAAATAGGTATAAATATAAGTTTACAAACTCTACAGAGCCTCCCCACACTTAAACTTAATCAGGGGGCTTCTCTTTTATCTGGACCGATCCAACCCGTTTAATTCCACCCGGTCCATATTATTTAGCAAAATTACATTAGTGGAATTGAAAAATATTTTATCGAATTTAAATGGGTCGGGCCACCAATATTTAAATTTACCTGGACCAAACCTGATTCTTGGCATGTAATGAGGGGACTTGTTGTCTCTGCAACTCCTGACCCTCACCCTGTGTCGGTCCAGGTGCCTCTTCGCCTTCTCCCGTGGTGGTGGCCATGGTGGTGTAATATCCAATGCCTGCACGGGCCGGCTGTGGTGTTCTTCTTCTTCCACCACTGCATCTTTCTCATCTTCCTTGTTTGGTGACACTTGGTCAAAATCTTTGTCCACTTCTGGAGCTGACAAATCAACCAACTTGTCACCAAACTTTGCTTCCCCATCAGCTGCTTCTTCAAGCAGGTCAGTGGTGTCTTCCTCTTCCACCACTTCTTCCTCAAACAGCCAGGCTGTGGATTCTGAAAAGTCCATATCTTCCTCAGCCTCCCTCCAGACATCTGCCCCCAAGGGTATGCTGCTGCACTAGAGATCTGGCAAGGCTGCTCATCCTGCTGAACCAAAGGTGGGACTAAGGTAGAAATGCTAAGATGGATCTGGATCGCCCTAGCGCACCAAAATCCACATAAATCAGATTAAAACCTCTCCTGGATTAAAACCCTCAAACTATGAAGCAGACTTAAATTCTACTGAAGAAAGCCTAAGAAAACTCCAAACACGGACAAGTAGCGACTCCCGCCCTAGCGCTTGTCAACTACCGAACAATGCCTAGTTAGTTACCTAGCAATCTCGAGTTAGATTTCTCACCCTCAAGAATGGACTGCACGTTTTAGTTAATTTATTATATTAGTTTGTTATACTTGTGTCGTACTCCAACTCCAAATACTAGCACGTTAACCTAAGTCGACGAACTAGATTGATTTCAAGACCTAGGGGGTATCTCTACATGCCTAGCTCCACAAAACCAATAAACAAACTTCAAATAAAATTAACACCAACACACATATATCAAATCCAACAATAAACTTAAAATCATGTAATTCTACACATCAAAATTAAAAACCAAAAATCATTAAATTGCAAATTACGTGTCTAGTTCATAAACCTAAGCAACCATAAAAGTTTAGTTCATAGTTATAATCAGAGACATAAATTCAAAGTCTATAAAAAACAATTTAATCATGTCTCTAAATAAATAAAAACGATAAAACAAACCCCCGGGTCTTCAAATAATTAATCTTTAACGCTCCTCGGTACCTTCTCCGTCTCCAAAATATCCTCCAAGAATCCTCTGGTCGTCAACCGTAGCTTCTTGTTCGAATGATTGAATTCGAATCCATAATAATTATATCTGCCGTCGTACTTCAATAATAATCTCCTAACACAATTTGTTGCACCGCCTAAAAGACTTGGGCCGATGGGATCTTGGGCTGGCCCGTGTGGAAGAGTGGACCACGCAGAATATGGCGCTGGTTGGTGGTTAGTTTCACTTCAATGTTTTTTTTTTCTTTTTTTTTTTTGATCTTCACGAGACATATATGTCTCATTAGTCCATCTCCTATTTAATATTATTATTATTATTATTATTATTATTATTATTATTATTATTATTATTATTATTATTATTATTATTATTATTATTATTATTATTATTATTATTATTATTCCATGCTCTCGTATCAGGTGTTCTTGGCTCAACCAAAGTTCCTCGTTTATGCTCCAACGTCTATGAACACATGATCTCAAGTGCTCGTGTCTCAATTAAAATTCTTTCTTTTTTAGCTCACTTTCCACGAACACCTACAAAATAATAAAATAAAGAAATAAGTACTAAAAACTAATAAAAACTATACAATGATAAAAATAGACGAACAAACGAACACACGCCTAAAACTACTAAAAACTATATACAAAAGACTAATTTATGACTCAAAATACATAGGAAATTAGATGTGTTTTACGACACATCAATTACAACAGTGTAAGTTTTGATTAAATATCAAAGTTTTAATCGGGAGTGGTTTTTAGTTAAGGCTATAACTCGTAAGATTAAGCGCTAAGCGCGTACTTACAGGTTAAGGTCTTACACTTTTCGTAATTCGTTTTTACGGTGAGTATTTTTTTTTCTTTCTTTATCGTTTTTCATAATGATTGCTTAACCCGTATTTTTGTTTTGTATTTATTCATGTTGATTACTTCCCATATAGTTATTATTATTATTATTATTATTATTATTATTATTATTATTATTATTATTATTATTATTATTATTATTATTATTATATAATAAGAGTATTTAACCAATAGTTTAGTCAAATATAGATTTTTGTTTATGAATTGTATCAATCGACTGTCTTCATCATTGTTGTTGGTAGTTGGATCTTGAGATATTAGAATTCGTTAACCTAGGTCTGAGTTTAATTTTCTTTAATTAATGTCACATTAAGAATGTCCACCACTTATTAATTATTTGTGTTACTTGTATTTTTGTGCCCAAAAAATATATACTTTTTTTTCGGGATAGATAACTGAAGATTCATCATCTGATACAGTTTTTAGAGTATCTATGATAATGCGAAACGGCAATGGAATGGGACTAGCGGACCATTTGACCGGTTTATTTGTTGGAGACGGAAACATCAATGACGATTTGTTGATTCGACTGAGCGATGGATTGGCGGTTATGCAGTGGCTACAAGCACTTCAAGTGTACGTGATGGGAGTGTGTTGTGCTGTGCTGATGAGAGGTTGAAGCCGTTGGTTACGGTTAATGTGTCCAATGGTGTTGCTGATGATCGATTGTTGTCGAATTTGAGTCAGATATTGTTTAATATCTTTAATTTTGATTATTGAGGTGTGTAAATTCATATATATTATTTGTTTGATTTAGGTATTGTTAATTGTTAATATTAGATGAATATTATTAGTTACAAGAATGTGTAATATGATTTGCTAATGTTTTCTTTATGATTATTTTTGTTACAACATTTTGATGTGTAATAAATGTGATCAATTGAAGTCTAGAAAAGCTTTTATTTGTATTGCTTGAATGAAAAACTGAATTACATTAGAAGATGAACTTGACAATTAAATAGAAAGAATACAATATGCTTAAAAAGAAAATGTGCAAGCTGGAGGTCCCTTGATTGACTCCAACGGCTACTTTCTCCAAGATGCTAGCTGTGAAATCTCTTAAAGAAAGGAAATAATGTTAATTTGATATTTTATTTTTCTAACACTCCCCCTCAAGTTGAGTAGTGGGATTCCCGATACTTAACTTGTGAATACACTGACTGAAGATCCTTTCGTTAACGGCTTTTGTTAATATATCTGCTAATTGGTCTTCTGAGCGAACAAATGGGAGATCTATAATTCCTGTTTCGAGTTTTTCTTTGATGAAGTGCCTATCAACTTCTACATGTTTAGTACGATCGTGTTGAACAGGATTTTCGGAAATTTGTATTGCAGCTTCGTTGTCACACATAATAGCACTAGCTTCGGGTTGAGGGAACCCTATTTCAATCAAAAGCTTGCGTATCCAGAGAACTTCGGCTAGGCCGCGTGCAATCCCTCGAAATTCTGCCTCGGCACTTGATAAGGCTACAACTTTTTGTTTCTTGCTTTTCCATGTAACTAGATTTCCTCCGACCAAGGTAAAGTATCCTGACGTTGATCTTCGATCTCCTTTGTCTCCTGCCCAGTCCGCATCTGTGTACGCTTCGATTCTAAGGTAGTTGTTTGGTTGAAACAGAATCCCATGGCCTGTCGTACCTTTGAGATACCGTAAGACCCTCCATACTGCATCCATGTGAGCTACATGTGGTTGATGCATGAACTGACTCACAACTCCAACTGCATATGCAATGTCAGGGATAGTATGTGAAAGGTATATAAGTTTGCCCACCAACCGTTGGTATCTCTCTTTGTCCGCCAATTTTGCCTCTTCTTCCATATAGAGTTTCTGATTAGTCATCATTGGAGTGTCGGCTGGCTTGCAATTGATCATTCCTGTCTCGGCAAGAAGATCAAGAATATATTTCTTCTGGCAAATAAAGATTCCTTGTTTAGACCTTAGTACCTCAATTCCAAGAAAGTACTTAAGCCTTCCCAAGTCTTTCATCTCAAATTCGGTGAACAAGTTAGTCTTTAACTTCTCCATTTCTTCTGCATCGTTCCCTGTAATAATCATATCATCAACATATATAATCAAACAAGTCACAAGTTTACCTCTTCGTTTAAGGAATAGGGTATGGTCAGAGTTGCTTTGTCGGAAACCATATCCTTTCATTGCCATGGTAAATCTGCCAAACCAAGCTCGAGGGATTGCTTAAGCCCGTAGAGAGTCCTTTTTAACCGACATACTTCCTTAGTTTTGAAATTTTCCATGAAACCAGGGGGGCTTCCATATACACTTCTTCTTTCAGTTCTCCATGTAGGAAAGCGTTCTTAACATCAAACTGATGAAGAGGCCATCCTTCATTTGCAGCAATAGAAAAAAGTACACGGATTGTATCAATTTTGGCTACCGGAGAAAATGTCTCTGAATAGTCAATCCGTATGTTTGAGTATAGCCCTTGGCTACTAGCCGAGCTTTATATCTTTCGATGGTTCCATCTGGTTTGCGTTTGATTGTAAAAACCCAACGACAGCCTACTGTTTTCTTTCCTGGGGGAAGAACACATTTCTCCCATGTTTCATTTTTTATAAGTGCCTCCATTTCTGTTTCCATAGCATCCTTCCAATTTTCTGAATTTAACGCTTGTTCCACAGAGTTTGGAAGTTGTTCATCGTATAGGGAAGCAGTGAAAGCCTTGGCTTCTCTAGATAAATTTACGTTGGCAATGTTTGTTACCGGATATCTAGAGGACCTTGCTTCTTTTTCAGGGGAATATCGTTTTGGTGGGATCCCCCTATTGACTCTTTAAGGTAAAACATATCTTTCAGTTGTGTTGTTTGGTACACCCTGATCTTCTTGTATTGGTTCCGTCTCCTGCATAGGCTCAATAATAGTACTAGGGGAATCTTGGTTAGATATGTCAATATGTTGGGTATCCTCATGCGTGTGAGAGTGACTAGCCTCATTAACTGGACTAGGAGGATCTTGGTTAGTAGTACTAACAGTTGGATCATTCGTAGTACTAACAGTTGGATCATTCGATTGAGAGGAAGTAAGTGATTCATCTTGGGTATTCTGATCAACTTCTTGGGTTGGATTATACTGAGTATCGTGATTAACTTCTTCTGACAATGGGGCCCACTTTAACCAACTCAATGTGTCCACGTACTCCTTCTCCCCCTGACCATTGTGTTGGAAAGTACAGAAGAATTCTGTTTCAAGGAAGTCACAATCTAGGGTAGTATACATATGTCGACGTTTAGGGCTATAGCACCGGTATCCCTTTTGGTCGATACCATAGCCTACAAAGACGCACTTCTCTGCACATGGACCAAGTTTTCCCCGCTCATGTTTTGGAATGTGAGGAAAGGCAGAGCATCCAAAAACCCGTGGTGTTAAAGTAAGGGGTGGAGGAATTTTGGTAAACTTGGATAGGGTATGGATAGGAGTTTTTAAACTAAGAGCTTTGGTAGGAAGACGATTGATTAAATAAGTGGCGGTCGCAACAGCTTCAGGCCAAAAAGATGCAGGAACATGAGATTCAATTAAAAGGGCTCGAGTTTTTTCTAAGAGAATACGATTTTTTCGTTCAACCGTGCCATTTTGCTCAGGAGTGTGTGGGCATGTTTTTTGGTGAATAATTCCTTTGCTTTGACATAATTGTTTCATGGAGTCGTTTATATATTCTCCTCCATTGTCCGATCGAAGGATTTGAATGTTGGTTTTAAATTGTGTTTGTATCAGGTTATAAAATATAGTAAATTTATCAAAAACCTCATTTTTTTTGTTTCAAAAAATAAATCCATGTCATACGAGTGCAATCATCAATAAAAAGAACAAAATACCAAAAATTTTGTCCCCCAATAACCTCTGCTGGTCCCCAAACATCTGAATGAATAAGAGAGAAGGGTGAATCAACTCTTGTGTTATTTAGTTTATAGGTCTGTCTATGGTTTTTAGCTAAAACACAAGTTTCACAACTAAAAGTTTTATTTGATGGAAAAAGTTTTGGAAATAAAAGATGTAAATAACCGATAGATGGGTGTCCTAATCTCCTATGCCATAGCCAAGCTTCTCTGTCTACAGTCCCATGTGCAAGCATCACATTACCCCGTTTAGTCACTTCTTCCACATAATACAATCCTTGGCGTTCAGTTCCATGCCCAATTATCGTTCCCGTCCCAATATCTTGGAGTATACAAAATGTGGGATGCATCAAGACGGTGCAATTTAATTCTTTCGTTACATGACTAATGGATAATAGTTTATGTGATAGAGATGGAACGTAAAGGCAATTTGAGAGTTTTAAGGTTGGAGATACCTCAATAGTACCTCCTCCTTTAATAGGTACGACCCCTCCCCCCCCTGGGTTTAGTTTTTGAGACCAAGTCTGATGGGTCAAATGTCATGGTGTCAGTGGCACCACAATCAAATATCCAAGATTGGTCTAGGTGTTCACGAGCTTGGGCCATATTAGCTTGTGATTTTAAGGCACTTTCTTTTTTAATAATTCTTTTTGTATTTTTTTCTTTTGGTATTTTTATTTCTCCTCACGTACTGTTTTGATGAGAGAATCTTTTGAAAAACATTTTTAAGATTATGGGTGTTATTTTGGCCTGTATCAAAGACTCGTGATTCAACAGGGGGGTCTTGGTCTTCTAGCATCTTAAGAAAGCTAGCATTAAAATATTGAGGGTTAAAAAGAGGGTTTGAGAAATACTCCTCAAACCAGATACCTCCATCCTCTCTGATTGCGTCATTTGGATTTCGGCGAAAGCAATCCCTCCAAAGCCACTGCCTTTCTGCTGGTTGCTGCTGCTGCTATTATCATTTATGTTGTTGATGGTGGCAGCAACTTTTCCTCCTTTATTTCGCTTCTCGTGACCATCGTTCCACCATTCAGGGTAGCCGATGAGTTTGTAGCATTGTTCTTTGGTATGTTTTATACCACAATGCTCACACTTGAGTTTTGATTTATCAATCTGAGATGATGATCCGTATTGGAGCACTTTAGTGGAGATCGCCCTTTCGGAAATAAACTTAGACCTTCGGTCTCGTGTGGTACGTTGAGTTTGACATGGAGATCGAAAGTTTGCATCTTGTCCTTCCCGCTACTATAAGTAACAACTAACGCATCCCATAGCGTTTTTGCGGTGGGAAATTCGGTTAAGTTACTTGCAAGCGCGGGTTCAATGTTTTGTATTAACCATGAGAACACAATTAAATCATCGTGTTCCCATTATTCATACGCTTCATCGGTTGGTTCTGGAGGGGCCGGATCTCCCAAAAGATGGTTTAAAAGGGTTTTTGATTTGTCCCCGATTGCAACCCGAATCATTCGGGACCATATGGCATAATTTTGACTATTGAGTTTGAGGCTTATTTTGAGAGTGTCGGAAAGGTTTTGTTTCAGTGGTTGATTTTGATTGTTGAGATTGTTCTTAAGAAGATTAGTGATCTGCAAAGCCAATTCATTATAGATTGAATCTGACATGCTTGCCTCCGGTTGTGGGTTTGAAAAGGTAGATGATGAGCGGGTCGATTCTAAGACCGTATACACCACTCTGATACCATGTGATCAATTGAAATCTAGAAACGCTTTTATTTGTATTGCTTGAATGAAAAACTGGATTACAAAAGAAGATGAACTTGACAATTAAATAGAAAGAATACAATATGCTTAAAAGGAAAATGTGCAAGCTGGAGGTCCCTTGATTGACTCCAACGGCTACTTTCTCCAAGATGGTAGCTGTGAAATCTCTTAAAGAAAGGAAATAATGTTAATTTGATATTTTATTTTTCTAACAATAAATATACATTTGTATAGGAGCAACAACAAAATGGTGATGTTACTTATATATGTTTTCACCACAGGTACAACGAATGGTTTGGTGTCGCCGATTCAGATTTTGTTATTTTTTTGTTCTCTATATCTTCCACCGATTCACGTACGTTTTTGTTATACTTTTAAAAAAGATATTTGATTTGTATGGATTCTAATTGTAGATTATAATCAACAGATTATCTTTGTCATTCTTATTCGATAACACAATCACGTAAGCAATCTTTTGACTTTATGTTTTCATCCATTGTTTGATATGGTTATTTTGTATTTATATCATTGTTAACACCTCATATTAAGTCTTGTGTTAATCTTGTGTTTGATAGTCACTTAGTGTTTAAGATTTCGGTATATGTTGTATTCTCATAAGCTAGGTGGCTTGATTTATAAATCTGGTAATTGTTTGTTTTTCCCAGGGTTGCCTTCATATATTTTAATGACAATAAGGCTTTTAGTAAAGCTCTTGACGTAAGTGGATCTAAGGTTAATGGAAGCACCATAACAGTAGAGGAAGCAAAGCAAATAGGTGGCGATTGAGGGTTTGGACGCAGTGGTAAGGGTGGTGGAAGAGGTGATAGGTTTGGCGGTGGCAGGGGTGGTGGAAGAGGTGATAGGTTTGGTGGCGGTAATGGTGGTGGAAGAGGACGTGGTGGTGGTCGTGGCAGATGTCATCGTTGATTTGGCAGGCTCCTATAGAATTAGTATATGTCGTAATGGGCCAGGTTGCTTGAAAGCATTACTAATGGAATGCCAGCGAAAAAGGAAGCTTTTAGAAAGTATAGGAATCTAGTGGCATTCTTGATTTTTTGACTAAAGGTTAGATAATTTTTTGACACAATTGTTGGAAATTTAGTGAAAATGCTATTTTCACAAAATATAGGAAAATGATTTTTTCATAACTTTGGACTGGAATATATATTTGAAACTGAGGTTTAATTATATATTTCTTTGTGGGTTTATGTTCTATGTTGTGAGAGCTTCGCAACGAACCAAACCACGTCCAAAACGAAGCTAGGATGAATGAGATATCGATGCTCAAAAGTTGGTGAATGAAACACTAGATACTGAATTTTGGAACAAAGTGGGCAAGAGGAACTTATCCCACATTGGAGGAGTGATGATACCATGAGTGGTATATAAGTGGGAACACTCATTCCTAATTGTTTTATGGGAGCACACACTGTGGAACTCGCGAACCTAGCTCGGAATCGCACTCGCATCACCGCGAGCCGCCTTTGTATTTTTGAACGCTGGCTCGTGGTCTTCTGCATAGGATCCAGTGGCAGGTGACGTGACAAGGAATGGCGCGCGAGTATGAGCAGACAACCAGGCGGCGTCCACGCAAGCGCTCAGTGTGACATAGAACGAGCAAAGCAGCTTCCGCCTGACGTAGAACGTTAAAGACGTTCTGCGCAGATGCGGGTCTACTCCGCTGACGTAGAACGGGAACTACGTCGTGCGCATGCGCGTAGAAAGGCGTGCGCGGTCTCGCTCAGCTCCTCAGCAGCAACAGACCAGTTCAGAGCGTGTAACTGTCCAGTCAAACAGTTTCGTTTGAAACTTTAAGAACGTAATAAATGCCATTGAAGACGTTCAATGATATTTATTTTTCGTTTTTAATTATTTCCAAAGTTGTTTCAACTTGAGACATTATAAATACCAAGGAGTCCCTTGGTTGGAGGATACACTAACAGAAACACCAAAGCTGTTCTGATTTCAGCACCTCTTTTCTCCAACAGTCGATCCTTTTCCTTCTTGTTTTCAGGTACCATTCGGGTCAGAGTCAACTCCGACAGTACTCTTACTGTTCCGGCTGTTGTACCCTGGGAAACAAAACGAGTTCTCGTTAATAGACTCGGAATTTGTTTTAAGGGCTCCGTGTTCAACACGATCCTCGGCTTCAAGATTTCTGTTTCTACACCTTCTTGTATTTTGTTTCTTTAAGTTGTAATTGTATTGTAGTATTTTCTGCTTTCGTTTTCATTTTTAGTTTGTATTCGTAATATAAAAATTGTTTATTTTATTTTGGGTATGTTTGGCAAAACTAGCTGATGGCTGGTAGCTGGAAGCTTTTTAAATATATTTTGGTGTTTGGCAGAGTAGCTGGAGCTTTTAATAAAATGTATAAAATGACCAAAATTGGCATAATTAAAAGCTTGTAAAGAAGGTTTTTATTTTATTTTTAAAATAGAATGAGTATTTATGTCATTTAATAATTAAAAGCTTGTAGCTAGTAGGGCTTTTTCTTCAACCTAAAAGCTTGAAGCTCCTAAAAGCTCCTTGCCAAACATACCCTTTATATACGAGCGGTCCTACAACAATTAAATGAACATAAACATATCATGTGTCCTCTTTGCCCTCATATGCTCAATATAAATGTTCAATACACGTCTATTATTAATATAAATTAAGCTTTTTTCAACTTATATTTTATCATGTCATGTTAGATTTGTTGCTCGTTTATTCGCTATGTTAATGTAGTTTTTACAATTATGAAATGAAAACATTTCAAATAAAAAAACCACATGTAGTGTGAAACACAAAAATACAAAATGGCCAGAGTATTAAATACAATCATAACGGAAATCTAACTAAAAAAAAAAAACCTTTGGTTAAATTCGATTATTAGTGATGACTCAGTTAATTCGGTTTTGTGCTCGCCCCTAGCGGTAACTCGCATCTCTTAACTTAAATAAGTATGTGTATGTTGACATGTCGTATTTAAATAAAACAAAATTACTAAAAAGATCACCAGAAAATAGTTGAAAGACTTGTATACTTATTATATGAACTATAGAGATTCTTTTAAGGATTATATGAACTTAATAATCTTCAAAATAACTCGTGTCGAGTATGATTGCGACTACACGCCAATGAGGTAGTGGTGGAATGGTCGGTGAAATACTCGGTGTTCCTTGTGACCCAGGTTCGATTTCCATTCTCTTCGCTATTTTCTTCGGCATTCGGGCAATGATGGTGACAGACGTACCGAGGAGCCTTCGATCCTGAGCCGCACCCCGGTTTTTACCTGGCTGTTACTCCAGCGACAAAGCTTGTGTAGAGGCAGTACGGTTTTCAGGAGAATGCCATAACCAAGTTTGATACATCAGCACGGACCCGGTTAAGACAACGTAATCTGGGACAAACCTTGACTAGGGCTTTCTGATTAGACAGTATGACATAGGGTCACTCATATAAAAGTCACCGATCAAAAAAAATTGCGACTACACAAATGGACAGAATAGTCCATCGTGTTTTTTGAAATTTGCCACATGCCAAATTGCTAATGAAAGAATAACTTGGATCCACATCATCCGATAGTTCCAATACGTCTTGTAGGCCCATTTACAATTATTGGGCTTAATGTTTTAGTACACGTCATCCGAAAAGACGGTATGAAGGCCCATTAGTCGGCCCCAAGTCCCCAACAGCATATTTGTTGTCTAGATTACTAAGAAACTAAGATATTTAAGGGTACGTCTAGGGATGGAAAAAACAAACAAATAAACGAAAAAAGAAAATCTTACAATGTGACAGGTATTCGGACATAAAACTAGCTATAATAAAACCACGAGCTTGACAGTGGCGAAGCTTGAAAATTCGGACCGGGGATCGTAAGTATATAACTAATTTTTTTTAGCAAAACGGGAGTTTGAAACTTGAAACTGTATATACTAAAAAAATTATATACGGATACTATATAATCAGTACTTCTGAGTGAAAATTCGGAGGGGGGGGGGGTTTAAATAAAACAGCAAGCTTGATATGGTAAAATAATCTTAACACCATGTGGGGAAAAATAAACCCACGAAAAAAATCTTACAATCTGACAAGTATTCGATATGAAACTAGCTATAATATTCGAATAAGAAACTAGCTATAATAAAACCGCAAGGTTGATATGGGTACAATAATCTTAACACCCTGTGGTCATCTTAATATAAATAGTAGAAACTTGAAATCACTACAATTATAGAATTGTTAGAAGCTAAGTTTGATATATTAAGTTGGTTTTTGAGGTAAGCTTACGATCAAAAGTCTCGGTCATCCGAATATAAACATATACGATCGTAATGGGTACCCAATTCCCATGTGCATACCCGCAAACCTGGTGGATAACGAATAAGGCTATATGGTGTGCCCCGCTTTCCCCCAACTCCCCCAAGTGCCACATCAGCGTCACATCATTTTCCCCATTTTCTCCCCCAAAGTTTGGAAATGCCTTCCCCCAATTTCCCCATTCCCCTTTCCTTTTTTTATTCGTTTTCCTTTTTAATTAATTATATATTTTATATTTCATAAATATTTTTTTTATAAAAAATGTATAAAAAACATATAATTATTTTTTTAAACCGTAATAATAAAAAATATAACCGTAATAAAAAACTAAAGATAAACTTCATTAAATTAAAAAAAAATTACAACCTACAATGCATGAAAATTTAAAAAATAACAAGAAAATTACATAAAAAAACATCTAAAGCATTTCTTTTCCAAGCCACTTGTCCGCGATCATGTTTCTCTTCGCCGACCACCCCGCTCTTTCTTGCTCGGGAAGATCGTCGATATTTTTGTCCATCATCGCAAACTCCACCTTTTCTTGCTCGTACGCGAGCCGTGCCCTCTCAACCTCTAGTCTCTCCTTCTCTAGAGTCGCGGCTACTTCCTTCTCCTTCCTTCTTTCATTCAAACCTTTCTTTTTGCTCCGACTTAAACTCGTTAAAGTTCTCAATCAACGAATCTATTTTGTCAACCACACTTAATTTCGAAGCGGAGGCCTTTGCTTTTGAGCTCGCCGCAGCTTTTTTAGCGCGGTCCCTTCCCATTGGCCGCTCCGATTCGGGAGTTGGAGCTTCATCTTCAAACTCCGGGTCATCATTTATATTGATAGCACAACGTGCATCGGACCCCCCCCCCCCATACTATAATTTCCTGACGAGCTCGTCTTCGTTCTTTTTGCTTGTGCCACTTCGTTTGGCACCACCTTCCATTTTTCACACGCCCTCAAAATCTCATACGGTCTCATGTACAACCACCCCCCTTTCTTTTTGTTAAACATCGCAAGCGTCTTTTTCAACACATCCTCGTCACTTTCTCCCGTCTTTCGATTGTTCCAACAACTTTGATAAGCACCCACAAATTCTTGACATTTGGCGTTCATCTCCCTAAACTTCGTACCAACGGAATGGTCGGTTCGATACGGCTTCCGTTGCATTAACCTAAAAAACTGTTTGCAAATAGCGGTCCAAAAGCTATCCCGTCTTTGATTTGTACCTACAAGTGATAAATTAATTTAATTATCTAAATTATATTTCATAAATAAATTGAAAAAAAAAAATAAACAGAAAGTGCAAAAAGGGCTTCGGCCCAAAAAAAAAAAACAAAATGTTTAAAAATAACTTACTACGTATCGGGTCGGTAGACACGTTCACCCACGCTCTTGCTAGGGCCTCGAGCTCCTCTGGAGTCCAAGGTTGGCTATCCGCCTTACCACCCCATTTTCCTTCAACGACACGTTTTTTCCCTTTCTTGTCTTTTTTTGAGGTTGGTTGAGTTTCGGGTATAACGTCGTCATCGACACCTAAGGATATGAAGTCGTGTTCGGGTTCGGTTTGTGATTGAGGCCTGGCGCGAAACATTGGCATTTGATTCGGGTTCGGGTGTGACATATGCATATGAAATTGTTGCATTTGCCAAGGGTTTTGGGGTTGACTAAAAGGGCCAAACCCGTATACCATAGGGTCGAGCGGTGTAGTGGGGTAGGGAAAGTTTGGAGCTTGTGTCGAAGGAGTAGCGGGGGTGTTCGGGTTAAAGGGTTGCGGGTTTGAACGCCTTGGATCCATTGGTATTTTTTTGTGTGAAGAATGGAATAATTTTATAAAAATTTTGGTTATTTGGTTAAAAGGTTAAGATGAAAGTGTGAAAGGAATGGTGTAATATATATATAAAGTAAATTTTTGAATTTTTTTTTTTTAAAAAGCAACGGTCAAAACAGTGGGCCCCCCTTATCCAACGGCTATTTTTTTTTGCCAATAGCATTGCCCGGTGACAACGGGCTTTTTTCCCTGATCACCCCGAAAAAAAATGGGGGGGCGGTGTTCCCCCACCTCCCGACGCCACATCAGCTCCCCGGGTATCCTCCCCGGGTGCACACCAAATGGTCTAACCAATAACGGGTACCTACAGCATGGAACTCGGTTTTATAATTAGGTATGAGACCCAAATCAGTAAAATCAAACTGTTAGCAACTATAGTGGGTGAATATTATTTACTTTATGAAGAAAAATCTAGAAAGGCTATAATCTGTGAACAATGATATAAGAGAAAGTTGCAACTTGCACAGTTGCACATCAGAAGCCTGATGCCCCACCTGAATCTTTCTCAATTCCTCTATATAACCAACTCTCAATTCCTAAACTTAAATTGCATCTCTCTTCACTAAAAGATATAGATTTTTTTTTTGGAGAACTCGCAAAAAGATTGGTTTTTATGAGGATAATGAGCGAAGAACCGATAAAGACGAGCTCGAGGTGTAGAAAGCGAAGGAGGTCGTCGATGAAAGAGCAGTATTCAAGATTTTACATCTTTACAAGATGTATTGTCATCTTGCTTTGTTGGCATAAGCATTCAAACCCTCTTTAAGCGGTATTTGGATGTCGGTTATCTACTTAATTATCTTATTATTACAACTTGTAGTCATAATCAGTTTCTAGAACCATAATACTGAAGTAGACAACACACATATATTGTATGATATGAGTATATGCTTTGTTGGATGAATGCACAAAAACAAGATTATGTGAAAATTGGACTAGTTAATCATCCATATGTGTACTGCAATGTCTAAAATTCTTGTAAACTGCAAATTAAATCATTTGATATAACAGCAAGATGGAACGATAACGATGAAAATATGTTCACTTAGAAGATGAGCATTTGTTCTTGATCCATTTGAAACCAGTAGAGGTACCTTTCTTCACTTTGCTAGCTCCAACAACAGCTGCAGATTTAGCCTTCACTAATCCAGTTGATGCAACCGCCTTTACCTGCTCCATCTTCTTGTTGTTGTTGCTCTTGTTATTCTGTTTTTCATAACCTTTGTCTTCATTGTCGAAAACACCTGTTCCCCATTGATCTGACCAGGTATCCGTCTTGCTTCCCATGTTGTGACCTGACACACGTTACGAATTCACCTTATCAATATCACTGTAAGATCTTAACAATTCATCTAATGGCAACGCTCAAATTAGGCTCGAAGAGCATGAAAACTTTGATACTTTATCTCAAATTCGCTATGAACTATAGTCAAATTTGGGCATAATGTTCGATTTGTACCATAATCCATACCAAATTCCAACCAATAACGTTAACAACCTTAAATCCAATAAAACCACAACGCAATTATCTGTTTTTTGCTTCTAAACCCTAACCGCAAAGGAATTCACAATTGCTATGAAATCTATGAATAATGTTAAACTCAAAGCATAATCCATTCCAATTCGCAATCAAAGATGTGACCATTCTTAAATCTAACAAAACCACAATATAATTCTCTAGTTGCTTTGAAACCCTAATCACAAAGGAATTCTCTAAGATTTCAACATTGCTGTGAACCAACCAAGAGTCCATAGATGTCTAGTATTTTTTTTATCTTTCATTAGACGATAAACGTCAAACCCTTAGAAATTTACAGTAGAGTGACAGGTAAACGGGCAAACAAGCTTCAGCGCAACCCCTTTCAAATTCCATCATATAATTTAGGAATAATGATAAACTCTGAAGCATAATCCATCGTCCATACCAATTTCGAATCAAAGATGTGAACACTCTTAAATCTAACAAAACCACAACACACTTCTCCAATTGCTTCGAAACCCAAACCGTAAAGCAAAGTTTAAAAGAACGGAAACGAGCCTCGAGGCGTTTTTCCTTCGCCTCATGAAGCGTAACTCGTAAGCCTCGAGGCGAACCGAGGCGCAGTCAAAAAATAAATATGAAAATTATGTGTCTATAAAAATAAAATACTTGACCTAGAAAAGTCTAAAACATCAAAAACACACATCAAAAATAATATAATTGACCCAAAAAGTCTATAACACCAAAAAAACAAAAACACCCTAAACCAACCGAGGCGCACCTGAGGCGCATAGTTTCTATGCGCCTCAGCCCTTAGAGGCGTGTGTACAATCTAAACCCCATGAGGCGCGTTTCAGACTCGTTTTCTTAGAGTTTCGCCTCGAGGCCCTTAGAGGCGTGTGTACAATCTGAACCCCATGAGGCGCGCCTCAGACTCGTTTTCTTAAGAGTTTCGCCTCGAGGCGTACACCTCACCCGTTTTTTTAAACCATGCCGTAAAGGAATTCTATAAACTTTCAAAATTACTATCAAAATCTATGTTAAAATTAATGAACAATGTTAAATTCATAGCATAATCCATACCAATTTCCAACAGAAGACACGAACAGTCCTAAATCTAACAAAATCACAACCTTAATCTCTGTCTTTTGCTTCCAAACCCTAAACACAAACAAATTCTAAGAGATTTCATAATTGCTATGAAACCTATGACAAAACTTAAAATTAATGTTAAATTCATAGCCTAAACTGACAATAGGTTTAACATCAAATACAAAACAATAATACAGTTTATCATAGCAGCAAAATCGAAGATCTGAACAGGCTAAAACCTCTGTTATATCCTAAATCCTAATTACAGTTCATTGAACAACATCAGTCTAGAATAAGATACACATTTTACACGCATGCAGTTAAAATTATCGGTAAAGAACACGAAAGCGATTACAAATTAACAGTCGATTGATAACGAGAGGGATATATATAATAACCTTATCCTAACTGAATATTCACAGAACCTATAGAAAGAGTTTTGTGTGTTATGAGTAAAACCCTAACATATGTAGATAGCAATGGAAAGGTGTATAGATATACCTTAACTGATGATGATGACGGTCCGTTTAGAGAGAGAGAGAGAGGGAAGGAGAGGGAGAGAGAGAGAAGTTGATAATGAAACAGTAAAGAGACGCAAGGAGGCTACTGAAGGGTTAAATAAGTTGATGATAATAATCGACCCGAGTTTATTCTTTCTACCAGTCTCATCTTTCAGACATTTTGCTCTTAATACATCATCTGTTAACTCACACTAACGTTGTTAGCAGAAATTCACAATTCTAGGTGATTATTCACCGGATTTGAAAGAGGGAATCGAGACGATGATATTGGTATGTTCAATTGCAGAAATAAGCATGGTTCGATGGTTTAATCATCGGTTCAAGTCATCCCATTTTGCCTAAAATGAATTTTGATAAACTATGGTTGTTACCGAGCGTTGTCGTAGGACACGCGCATAATCACTATATTTATATTGAACTGGTACCGATGTCTAAAAACAATAAAAACGAGCACTGGTAACTATACCAACAATGATCGCGACGGCATGGTACCTACGGCATCTAAAGGTAAATCAACAAAAAGTCTATTATTTTAACGGATACGTACCGGTATCGAGCGTACTATAGAAAGGGGGGGGGGAGCAAACACGTTGCTGCATGTTAGCAATAGAGGCCTGGTGCACGTTAGCAAATAAAGGCCCGATGCACGTTAGCAAAAAAGACCCGGTACATGTTAACAAGTGAGGCCCGATACACGCTAGCAAGTAGGCCACGGTGCACGTTTGCACCGTGACACAGTTGATGTGTCCTTCAATTAATATATACAATAATATATAATTTAACAATAAAATAATATAATATAATAAAAATATAATATTTTCGTTACCGCAGAAGTGTTCCTCAATTAATATATACAAATAGTTAATGTGCAATTATGTTTTATATTTTTTTAAGTCCAAAAAAACTCTGTCAACCTGGTACACCTATAGACAAAAGGTCACACACTCACATAAGTCTGCGATCACAACCAGCGTTGGTGGTTCAACTTGTCACCAATTTCAAAAAAAAATCCACTGCTGGAAAGCTCTCATAGTCTCGGTGGTAAAACCCGATTTACACGTGACATTGTTTTAGGATTATTGATTAATGGTAAATAACACTGAATTTGCAAGGTCTCCAAAAAAAAAAATTGGTTTCAAAATCATAGAAATTTTTTTTTATTACAAAACTTAAGATTACAAGTAAATATGCAAAATCACATGTGGATGGGCTATCCAAATAAACACGTTGGTGACTTGGTGTCATAATCCTTGATTCAACCCAATTTGTAACTATCATATGTGTTTTTGTGTATACTGTAACCCAAACAAACAGAAATTTGTTTAAAATCTAACTTCAAATTGTATCCAATATGTTTGGCGTGTTTAGGTGTAAATTGTAACCAAACAAACACCATTTTACATGTGGTCACATTAGTGGACTTCCTATGTGCGACCACAGTACCACTCGACGAATTATGCAATTATGTTGCTATTTATCTCTAATGAGAAGCGGGTGACGAGCGTATGTCATTATCCGTTAGGGCACACCACCATTTCCTATCAAGGCGCGATGATTGTTGAACCTAGCAATCTTTCATATGTCGGATCATGGTGTATGTGACATGTGTTAAATCATACCGGTGATGATGACCCATATCACCCGTAATTTGGTAACCAAGAAGTTTAACTATGTCACTTAATATCCATTTGTCATTGTGTTTATTCAATGATATCTTTGACTAATTGACTTAACATGGTTTTTCACACAAAAAAAATATTTTGTTAAAAACAATAAATTGAAAATAACATGCTAATTCAGGAACAACTAACTGGAACGGGTTAATAACTAAATAGAATTAACAGGTTGGGATTATATTTAACCAAAGGTTCTTAACCGGTTATAACGATGTATCGGTTAACGGGGAAAAAACCAAAAAAAGTGAAGAAAAAAAACTTGAAAATAACCGGTTAATTCACCAAAATAACCATGTTATTAACCGACTGATTAAAGTGAATAACCGGACCAGGTAAAGTGAATAAATGGATCAGTTAAAGCATTAATTAGTTAAAACTAAAAATAAGAAAATCTATCTATATAATAATTGAGGTCATCTCGGGTCGAATGAAGACTTTAGAGAGAGCCTGAAGGATCCACAAGGCTATATGGAGCTCCGACTTTTGTAACTATAAAACCTATATGTTTTTTTTTTCATTCAACCCTAAACTCCAAACCTCTGGTGTATCTCTCTCTCATTATCATTCCCATTCAACCCTAAACTCCAAACTCACATCTATAATCTATAATCGACGTCAGGTACATTCAATCTCTCTTGCGCCGTTTGTGATTCATCATTCTTCGATTATAATATTTCGGATTTAGTTAATCAAAACCCTAACTTCATTTTCAATCCCTCTCCTCCTTCACTGGACTTCTCACTGCGATGGTTTCGTTTACATTGTACATGCCTTGGTCGTCCTCTTTGTGTTTGGATTCGTCAAACTCCGGTTTGTTATATCTTTTTTCTTTTTTGAAACCTGATTTATTGTACATCTATTCACCTTTAATCTGTTAATGCTGGTGCGGATTTTGTAGCCCGATTCTTCAATCGGTCTTGAAATATGGTTCTTTACGAGGTCTTAGGGTTTTCTTCATAACTTTGAATTCGAGTAAAGGTATTTTGATTGTTGAAGACCCTAATTTGAGCGGGCCATGGCTGACAACTTTTTGTTGTGTGCTTGAAATGCCATTCTATTTAATTTCTTGGTTGATTTTGTGTGAGATCAGATGCTTGTAATGGATTTTGTATATTGGTAATGCTTGGACTGATAACACGGACAAGGCACTTAACTATACCATGGCTTCTATTGTGTATTATTTGAATTTTAGGGTTTTGTTATGGTACAACAGACCGTAAGTTGCCATACATGTATATGTGTGCATTTTTTAGATGGTAGCATGTAGCTTTTTTTGTTCTTATGAAGTTGCTTTTGTGGGCTTTTGAAGTGACTATTAAGTT
>JAUTDX010000079.1:0-43922 GCA_030844895.1 Ambrosia x helenae | reverse complement strand
CTATCCTCTTGGATTTTGATAGTTCATGATCTTAGTTGTTAATCTTGGAAGCTTCTATGGGGTAGGGGTGGGGTATTCGGCCCTAAAATCATAGGAAGAAGGGGCAAGTATCTTGTGTAAGAGTATAAAAGTGAGGTTCCTATTTTAGTATAAGAGAATATTTGTGTTACATTGGAACCAATCCTAAGTTAGCAATTGGAAGGTGTTCAATAATGTGCTTTGTTTGGCCCGATTGTTCTTAATCACAATTGGAAGTTTTGTCATGCATGATCTAGTGCTTAAGAATCATTGTCTTGTATCTATTTTGGTGAAAGATCTTAGTCTACTCATGTTCCTTGTTGTTTAGTGTGGGTAGCCGAAAATGAGATTTGCAGGTTTAGATGTTATAGACATGTGTTGGTAATCAAGTCCATGTTGCAACTCCTAGTCTTCTTGTGCTCTAGGCTTTGGCCATAGGTATAGATAAGGGGAAAAGAGTAGTCCAAGCATGGATCAAGGTTCCATTTGATTGGTTAGATAAAGAAGTATGGTTTCCCATGAGTTAGTGTGAGGTATAGGATGTGAGGTTCTATGTTAGTGCAAGATGTGAGAAAGCAATCCTCACCTATACATATGTGGTCGGGCGTGTGTATACATGTGTATATATATTGATGATGTTGTTATGAATTTTTTAAGATACCATTGTGATGGATCTTGATGGAACTTGTGAGCATTTTAGTCGAGTGTTTATGGACATAGTCAACCAAAATCTTACTAAGTCTTGTTAGGGGTGAGATGACGACATCAACATGTATTTGTTTCATAGATATCGGGTTTATGAACACATGTTTATTAGATAATAACACATGGTGGTCCTTGTATTTACTTACATGTGTTAGATGGGGATTACCATGTGTTAGGGTGTGGTAACCTCATGAGTTGTTTGTTTGGTGATTGCCCGAGCGTTGTATGACTAAACAGATGTTCTTTGTTGAGTTTTCTGATTAACTCTTGCTTCACTAAACCGGGGGGAGGGGGTATTGTGTATGCAAAATGTGTAAATATGCACATATAATGATAATAAATAAATGAAATGCGTATGGATGTTGACCTGGTTCGTTGACTGTTGTCACAACTGGCCCCTCTATTTTTTTATCCCTTTAGTCATTTGTTTAACCCCATTGAGTTGGAATTCCATAGTCAACTTATTGAAATTCCAAACAATATCCCCAAGTGGTGCCAACCACTGTATTCCTAGAACCATAACATAATTTTCCAAGGGAATTACCAATACATCAGCCTCAAACCACATCCCTTTGCATCATCCACTTAAAACCTTTACATATTCTTACACATTTTATCTGATTCCCATTAGCCATAGATACATTAACAGATGGAACTTCTTGTATAACACATTGAAGTTTATCTGTTACTAACCTTTCACTGAAGAAATTATGGGTCGACCTAGAATCAGTTAGTATGAAAATTTTTCTTGTACCAATGGTTCCCACAATTTTCATTGTTAAGTAAGAGGGAATACCTATCATACCATGAATTGATATTTGAGGTTGACCCAATAATTATGCCAACTCAACTGTTTCATTTTCTTGTGTATTTCCATCATCCTCCTCATCAATAATTTCAATTATGAATAGTTGTCTGTTCCTACACTTATGTGTAGAACTATATTTTTCTGGACAAAAGAAACATTCCCCTCTAGCCCTTATTTCATCAGCCTACTGTTTTTCCATTTTGATTATTATTAGGCGGGGTAGGTAAAAGGGGAGGATTAGCAACACTTACATTGAATGGTTTAGACACAACATTAGGTTTTCCACCATAATGGATTAATTCCAACTTTCTTCCTAATTTCTTTAGCTCCAAATAGGGTAAAATTCATTTGTCTTGTTGTTTAGCCATGGAAATAGCCTCTCTTAAGGTTCTTGGTTTAAAGATTTTAACCAAACACCTTATTTATGGTTTAAGGCCACCCACAAACAAGCTAGCAGCATACTCCTCTGACAACACAACTTCAGTCATCAAAGAGTCGAATGCATTGCAGTATTCATCAAGAGAACCTGTTTGCTACAAAATTTTAAGTTCTTCCATTGCATCTTCCCAATGACTTTCATAAAATCTTGTTGTAATTGACCTCATATATTCTCCCCAAGAAATCTGTTCAATAGGTCTATTAGCACTTGCTAAATAGCCTTGGTGCCATTTTAGTGTTATTCCTTCTAGGTTAACCACTGCATAATGCACTTTCAATTGATCGGGAGTTTTATCAATGAGAAAGAAATGTTTGCATTTATACACCCAACCATCTACATCTTCTCTATTAAATTTGGGAAAATCCAGTTTTCCTAATCTTGCCAATCTCTGATCTGGGTGGTGGTGATTGTGTAGGTGCATATTATTATCATTATGATTGGTACGATGTGGTTGTTTTGTAGGTGAGTATTATTATCATTATTAATGGACTGATTATTGTTCTACAACTGCATGTCAGAGATCTGTTGTTTCAGGCTATAAAACATCGATTGAAGGTTTGCATTTAATTGGGTTATGGAGTTACGATTGTCTTCTTGCAGGGTTTGTGAATTCTTGATCGATTGAGCGTGTTCTTTCAACGTCTTCTCCAATTTGTCCATTTCTTGTTGTCGAGTTCTAGTCGTCAATGGCGGAAACAGGGTAACAGGTCATCGGAGCTTGAATCGAACAAGCTCTGATACCAATGATAGCTTTGTTTTAGTGAGAGAAACAAGAGAGAAAGATAATTCAGACCAAAACAAAGCTGAGTCATTGTGACTCGCCCATCAACTGTATTTAACTAACTTCAACGGTTAACAGATACAATATAGTTCCTATCCTTCTACTTTAGAACTATTACACTTTTGGTCCCTTTATTACAACTCTTTATTATCTTACAATGAACTATTGACATAAATGGTCCATGAACTTCTAATCAACCTTATTAACATATCATAAGGTCGGCTATGGCTAAGCCTCCATAACCGAACTGAGCCGACTCAACACACCCTAAACACTTTTATAGTGTTATAGACTAAAATTATTGCAAGGTGTGGGCCTTGTCCCACACTGGTTGTATGGGCAACCAATGTGGGGTTTATAACCCAAATGGGCACTCTCTCCCATTAGACTTTCCTGTTTGGATTGTAACAATGGTATCAGAGCCAAACTCGGACTGGTGGCCCACGGAGTGGTGGCCTGGAGAGAGCCAGTCGTGACCGACGAGGACGTCGGCCCTAAGGAGGGTCGATTGTTATCGACTGGAATCATTGCAAGGTATGGGACTTGTCACACATCGGTTGTATGAGCAACCAATGTAGAGTTTATAACCCAAGTAGGCTCTCTCTCCCATCAAACTAGTCTTTTGGGATGAGTTCTCCCGTTTGGGTTGTAACATATAGGGAGCACAACAATTTCTGATATAACCCATAACCCGAAGCTAACCTGAAATATACGTTTGAGGTTTGCTAACATTGTAATACACCTCAAATATTTACAAGGTTTTGATTATTTAAATGTGTTTTAAACGGATAGAACCCATTAAAATACATTTTTCTATAAATGAAATTTATATTAAAAATTATAAGTTTTATATATATTATATATATATATATATATATATATATATATGGGAAGGTTTAATAGAAAACTCATAGTTAGGGAGAGAACTCGAGAATTCTACTTAAATTAATAAAAAAATTAAAAAAAAATCGTAACTCAAAATTTAAGTTAAAAACCAAAAATCTGGTTCGGAGCTTCTCTTTTTTACGTCATCCCCATTTAGAAAAAATAAAAACAATAAAAAATATGTGACTTCTAATGCACATGTGTAGTAAGTGTCCAGATAGCTTTTGGGTTTAGTTTTTTGGTTTAGTTTAGCTTTTAGGGTTAGTTTTTTTAAGTTTAGCTTGTAAGCTTTAGGTTTTGGGGGGTGGGGGTGGGTTTAGGTTTTTGGGTGGGGGGTAGGTTTTTGGTTGTGGTGGGTGGGGCTTAGGTTTTTTGGTAGGCGGTGGGTGGGGTGGGTTTAGGTTTTTGGGTGAGGGTTGGATGGGTGGTTTAGGTTTTTTTGGTAAGCGATTTAAGTTTTTGGGTGAGGGTGGGGGTGGGTGGGGGTGGAATTAGGTTTTTGAGTGGGGTAGGGGGTTTAGGTTTTTGGGTTATACTACAAATGTGCAGTAGCGTTTTTAGGTGTTTTTTTTCTAAATGGAATGATGTGGGAAAGAGAAGCTCTGAACTAGTTTTCTATTTTTTTGCTTAAATTTTGAGATGATTATTATTATTATTATTATTATTATTATTATTATTATTATTATTATTATTATTATTATTATTATTATTATTATTATTGCATTTAGTTAGGAGTTCTTGAATTCTCTCCCTAAAATTAGTTCTCTATTAAACCATACATATATATATATATATATATATATATATATATATATATATATATATATATAGTGTAAGTATAGGGATCCAAAATGGAAAAACCCTAGTAAACCCATCACTTGGTCCATGTTGTGCCACATCATTAAAGCCAAGATTTCATTATATTATATTATGAAAGGTAGTTTGGACATTTACACGATCCCTTTTCTCTCTCCCTATATATTGTATTTCCCCCGTCTCTTCATTTCTTTTCCTCAAATTCAAATTCAAAATCCTCCTCTCTTTACCTTCTCTCTACCATCCCATCTCTCTGTCTCTCTCTAGAACGACCACAACCACAACCACCACCACTGCCACCACAACAAAGCATCAACAAACCTTCTGCTAAAAACAAAGCATTGAAGACGATCGCTGATCTGACACATTAGGTGAATGCTGCTCCGGTACCAAGCTTTGGTGACAATGGAAGCTCCGGAAACTACACATCCTACGCCAGTACTGTTTCTTTCTCCCTCTCTTCTATCTCTCTCTCTCTCTCTCTCTCTCTCTCTCTCTCTCTCTCTCTCTCTCTCTCTTCTTCCTCTCTTTTCTGGATCTGGAGTTAGAGTTGGGAATTTGGATCTGGATCGAGTATTCAAGTCGTGTCGGGTGGATCTGGAACGAGAAGAATGATGATGTCATATTATTTATCTAAGCACATCCATTACATTCATTGTATTCATATTCTATGTTTATGTAATTATATTAGAACCTGCATTTGGAGAGACAAAATATTCTAGACATATATCGCTTTACCTTCAAGCGATGTTGTTAGAACCTGCATTTGGAGAGACAAAATAACCTGCAAGCGTTTGATGAGTTTGAGGTAATTGTGATATGTTGGACCATTTATTATTCAAATAGTTAGTAGATTAAGGTGTATGAGGACATAATGTCACGTGTACTGTCATCATCATCATCATCATCATCATCATCATCATTATTATTATTATTATTAATAATGAAAGCAATGTTCTTGTATGGGTTGTGAGTTGTCAGTTGATCAAAATATGTTTTTTTGCATACCAAGTCAAATGCTTGAATGCAAAAAAAAAAAAAAAAAAAAAAACACTTATGTTAACCTTTTTGATTTTATTATTATTATTATTTTGTTTATGTTAGATTGTCATTGGAAGATGGAAGTATAAAAAAAAGTTTCTTTGATATTTTGTTAGTTGTATTCTATTTAATTTTTTTATTCTATTTAATATTTTTTAGCCAACTAACACATGGAGAAATTGGTATATTTTTGTATTCTATTTAATATTTTTTTTGTCAAGTGAAAGTGTTATGAACTAGTCTAGGGTGCATGTCTATTTTTTGCGGTCCGAGTCTTGTATGCTCACACACGTTAGTAATGCTAACATATGCTAGTATATGCCTAACTAACAGGTGTTAGGGTCCATATGACATACGTTATGTAACACCCGACATGTTCGGCTTAAACATTTTGGTAAAACATAAGTCTACCTTAGTAAGAAACATTTTTAAACGGACTTAACTAGGTTAGTTGAGTCGGGTTATGAAAGGATTGTCCAGGGTTCAATGATCTGGAGGATCATTGGGAGTCGTTTTTGGGAATACACTAGTACAGGGTCCCGTTGTTGGTGAAATTACATGAACTGAATCAAGTAGGACAGGTAGATTAATTAACACACGTGTAACATCACATGATAATATGTGCTACAAGGTGTGAACATGATTATACGTGTTTATATGTGCTTAATATGTGTTAGAATTGCATGACCATACGTTAGAATGTGTTTAAATACGTTAAAACGACAAAACTGGAAAAACTGGAAAACACAAGTCTTGGTTCGACCCATGGCGTGGGGGCGAACCTGGAAATGAGCCTTGGTTCGACCCTTGGATAAGGGGCGAACCTGGAACAAACCACAGATACAGTTCATTCGACCTTGTAAAGGGGCGAAGGTGGTACCTTCGACCCCATGCAATGGGCGAATGTGGAGTTAGTATAAATACCACACTTTGTCATTTTTACCATTTCACAAACCCTAGCCGTATCTAAACACTCTCAATCGATTTTAATCACTAAGGAAGGAGTTTTTGCTCTTGTTCTTCATAATCTAACCTACAAACAACATCTAATCAAGAATCCAAGGTGTATTCTTAATCCTAAACCTTTTTAAATCATTTTGATTCGTTTTCATCTAACCCTAAATGTCCAGATCTGTTCTAAGGATGTTTTTATGATTAAAAACCTTTTAAACATCTTCCTAAACCTAAACCTTATCATTAAACATAAGTTTTCATATCAATAAACATATGTTAATTATGTGTTATGTGATATTATGTTGTTTAATGATTTGCTGCTGTACTAATGCTAGGAACATGATCTAGGGCTGCTATTGATGCTAGTTTAGGATTGTTTAAGGTTACAATTAAATGGATGATGATATCATGTCTAATTTAGGGATTTTAATAAATCTAGGGCTTGTTGCATGCTAGTATTATCAATAGAACTATTGGGGGTTTTCATATACACGATAAACTGAGCATTTTGGGATGATTATGAGAAGATTTCTAAAAGTTTCCAAATTGGCTAAAGATTTCATGCATGATGTGACACTTCCATAAATTTTGCCATTTTGGGAAAGGGCTAAAACGAACAGGTTTGGGGGCAAAATTTGTGGGGTTTTGTGGGGATATGTTATTCATACTTGACTGCTGTGAATGGTGATGTTTCGGGATGTTTTTGGATGTTTTTGAAGCGTTTTGTGGAAAAACACTCTGCCAGGGTCGAACCTGGGCACCTTCGACCAGTCGTGGGGTCGAAGGTGGAACCCCGGGGTCGAACCTGGACATCTGTTGGTCAAATCTGTTTCAAATGGGTCGAATGTGGCTCTAAATGGGTCGAACGTGTCTCCAAAGGGTCGAATGTGGTAGAAAAGGGGCGAAGGTGGAACTGAAAACCCTGCTTCAACCTATGGAATCAAAAATGAGATTTTTGATGCAAACTAAGTATTTTAGGCTTGAATCTTGTGTGTAATCTATGTATACTTGATTAGTTAGGGTAATGAGTCACCAACGGGATGTCGGGTCGGTCTAGTGTGTCGGTTGAACATTCAAAACACGTTTTAAAACATACTTGGTCACGATCTGGACAATCGGGGACTAGATAACCTTATGGTTATTAGTCGGAACACTTATGTGCACATTTTAATAGATCTCCTGTAGTTGGGATTATCAAGGGCTTGACTTTCTTATATTACTGAAGAACACAACTTAAGGTGAGTTCACAGCCCCACTTTTACTGCTTTTACTTTTGGGGGAGAAAACACGCGCTAAACTTATTTTGGTAACATATGTCATACTATGATTTAACTTTACGTTGCTATACGATCTTTGAAAGTCCGGGGGAAACCATGAATGTGCGGGGTTGCACAACGGGGGAAATGTGGATAGATCTATTGGGTTTGACAGGCCCCACTCGACGGCTTGGAGGGCCGGGCGAGTGCATATTGTCTCGAACTTGCTAAACATTGCTGAACACTCTGGCTGAACACTGGTAACAGTCTAATAATGGTTTTCCAATCGTAGTGGTAACAAAACATACGCCTAGCTAGCGTACTTGGTAACATTGATATAGTATGGACATGGTAACACTTTGGTAACACTATGGTAACATTTGGTAATATTTTGGTAACATATTGAACAAACCTGTGAACTCACCAGCATTATATATGTTGACGTCTTTTTGGATTGTTTTCTCAGGCCGCTAAGGTAGCATCGGTTGGACTAGGCGCACGGGTCTGCATTGGCATCTTGGCTTAGTTGCACGTTTTGAAATAAGTGTCATGAATACTTTGGAACACGGTTTTTGTAGATGATTAAATTCTTTAAATGCTTCCGCTATGGTTGTCACCTTATGAAAACAATGTTTTTGAGTTTACGTATTTCATATAGTGTTGTTTATTGTGACCGTTGACTTGGATCCTGGTTTGTCATGCGCCTCGCGGTAAAACTCGCAGTGGAAATTTGAGGGTGTGACAGATTGGTACAGAGCCAATGGTTATAGTGAACTAGGACTGCATGTAGAGTCTGGTCTATAGCTGAGTCACACACACTAGAAGGTCACATACTTGAGTCGGGTTTGGGATACGTACTAACTTTGTCGGGTGTCTTTAGATCATCATCGCACTTCTGTGTTACATCATCCATTCTCACTTGGACCTTCGGGATTTGAAGAAGAAGTTACGGACTAGTTGAATCTTGCACAACGGTGTCGTGTATTGGAGTGGTTTTTGCGTACTCTTGAGATTTGTCCAGGATTCGGACATCTCCCCTCTATGCTCCAATAGACGCACTTGCTTACACATGTTCTTGTACACATATGCTTGTAGTAGCATGTTACTAGGTGCCAGTATTCGATGACTTGAGTTCAAACTGGGGGAACACTTGGAGGACCATGTAGAATAGTTTATCATTTCGGGTGCACACGAAATCATAAACTGAAATGCATGAAAATCCCAGTGGACTCTGAGTTTGGATGGATAGTCCTGGATTGGACCTAGGTTTAACTTTTGTAACTACTAGTGGTTGACACTAGCAGTGAATTTGAATCTCCCGATTTCTGATTTGTCAGATCATGTCTGGTGCTCGTGGTGGTGGACGTCGTGGCGGTGGCCGTGGCGGCGGTGGTGGTCGTGGTAACATCAACATGACCCAAGAGGAACTGAACAACTTGTTGCAACAACAAGTGAATATGGCCTTGGCTGCTTTCCAGGCCGGACATAACGTTCTAGGTGGTAAGTTGGTTCTTATCAACTCTGCCTCATTCTTGGGTGTCATGTCTTTTCTTTTGTGGTTTATTCGTGTGCCATGTCTCAGGTGCTGCTGTTAACCCACCTCCACCTCAGTGTTCTTATAAAAAGTTTCGGGACTGTCAGCCCCATAACTTTGCTGGGACCGAGGGAGCGGTGGGACTGCTCCAGTGGCTAGAGAAGGTTGAGTCCGTATTCCTGATGTGTAACTGTCTTGCTGAGGACCGGGTTAAGTATGCCACTGGAACATTCGAGGGTCCTGCGTTGCCATGGTGGAATGCTACAACTCAGAACATGGGTTTGGGGGAAGCTCATGCTATGCCTTGGGCGGATTTCGTACAGCGTTTGAAGAGCGAGTATTGTCCTAGGGAGGAATTGCAGAAGTTAGAACATGAGGCCTGGAACTACAAGATGGTTGGGTCTGAGATAGAGGAGTACACTATGAGGCGTAACGAGTTGGCGGTGCTGTGTCCTGATTTGCACACACCTGAGTACAGGAGGATTGAGCACTACATTTCTGGGTTGGTGCCGGAGATAGCAGGGTTGGTGGCTGCCGGGAATCTTCCCACACTTGCTGAGGCCGTCCGTTCGGCTTACAAGATGACTAACATGAAGGTGGCAGAGGGTGTTTTGCCTCCTAAGGGTACTGCTGTGAATGGTTATGAGGGTAACAAGAGGAAATGGGATAATGTGGGGAAAAGTGTCGTGCCAGCACCGTCTCAACCGGTGAAGAAGTTTGATTCGTCTGGGTCATCTTCGGGACAGAACTCGGGTGGGTATGTTGGGAAGCATCCCAAGTGTAACAAGTGTGGTTATCATCATTCTGGGAGTTGTGATCGGGCTCGTTGTCATCGGTGCCATCAGTTGGGGCATCTTGCTAAGGATTGCAGGGTGTCACTTTTCTCGACTCAAGCTCCTACTGCTGCTCCTGCTCCTGCTGCTCAGGGGACTCCAGGAAAGCAGGGGTGCTATAACTATGGTGACACGTGACATTTCAAGCATGATTGTCCCAAGCTGAGACAGGGCGAGAACGTGAAGGGCCGGAACGGTAATGGGAACAACGGAGGCGGCGGCAGGAATGCGCGTGCTTTCGTCATTGGCTCTGCAGAGGCCAAGCAGGATCCTGACACAGTTACCGGCACGTTCCTTCTTAATGATCGCTATGTTTCTGTTTTGTTTGATTCTGGTGCCGATAAGATTTTCATATCGGTGGACATTAGTCGATTGCTTGATATAGTACCCACACCTTTAGAGGCTAAGTACTTGATAGAATTGGTTGATGGTAAGAACATTGAAGCGACGCATATTCTTAGGGAATGTCGCTTGGAACTGTCGGGTTTGTCATTCCCCATTGACCTTATGCCGGTATCCTTGGGTAGTTTTGATGTCGTTGTGGGCATGGATTGGTTATCGTTGTATCGTGCGGAGATCGTTTGTTTCGATAAGGTCATTCGGATCCCTCTCCCCGATGGAGAGACTCTTTCGGTTCATGGTGAGAAGAGCGGTGCTCCGCTGAGTATCATCTCCAGTATGAAAGCCCTTAAGTATCTTCGGAAGGGTTATTCGGCCATTCTCTCACTTGTTTTCGTTTTGTCTGATAACGAGAAGAAGATCGAGGATATCCCTATGGTTCGTGACTTTCCTGATGTATTTCCCGATGATTTACCTGGTCTTCCTCCTTATCGTCGGGTTGAGTTTGGTATTGAAGAAACAAATAGTCTTACCACCGGTTAGGGAAGATAAGATTATTGTATCTACAGGGTTGATCCTTCACTAGCAGCTACAGATTGAGGAACCTGCAAACAAGAATTGATTGTGGGTGTGGAGACGACTACACGAGGTAGTAGTTTATGAAAAAAACGGGGTGAATGGGGATACTATTTTGTAGTGATAGCTCTCCGTGTTAGCAGAAAGTGTCCTCTCCTACTAGGGATATGATCCCTTTTATAGGAGAGTTCGTATGCCACCATTACCCAACTCCTAACCGTGGTTAGGTTGTCTCCATCACCCTTAATTGTGTTAGTAGGGTGATATAAGGAAAGCTAAATCGATGGGAATGATGGAACGTAGTACCGCCTTTAATATCGAGTCTACGTGATTGTCTCCCTGATTTATGCATGGCAATTGACCATACATGATATCCACCTTTGACCAAGACTTGACTTTTGGCCAGGCACTAGCGTGTTTTGACCACTCCTTGCGCGCAGGCTGTCTCCGCGTAGTAGTGCTTTTCTGGGGTTGGGTATGCGGAATAGCCTATTTAGTACCCAATCCCATCAGGTATTGATCTTGCACCTGGTGCAGTTCCAATTGCCCGAGCCCCGTACCGTCTTGCACCTCCCGAGATGCAAGAGTTGTCCAGCCAGTTGCAGGAACTCTTGCAAAAGGGTTTCATCTGACCAAGTTCTTCCCCGTGGGGAGCTCCTATCTTGTTCGTGAAGAAGAAGGACGGAAGTCTTCGCATGTGTATCGATTATCGTGAGCTGAACAAAGTGACCATCAAGAATCGTTATCCTCTCCCTCGCATTGATGATCTCTTTGACCAACTCCAGGGCTTTAGTTATTATTCGAAGATTGATTTGCGATCTGGTTATCACCAGTTGCGCGTTCAGGAAACCGATGTTCCAAAAACTGCTTTTCGTACTCGTTATGGCCATTTTGAGTTCCTGGTCATGCCTTTTGGTCTCACTAACGCACCGGCGATATTCATGGATTTGATGAACCGCGTTTGCAAGCCTTACCTTGATAAATTCGTCATCGTGTTTATTGACGACATTCTGGTTTATTCCAAGAACAAGACGGACCATGAGGAACATTTACGGTTAGTCTTGGAACTTTTGAGACGAAAGCAGTTGTATGCTAAGTTCTCAAAGTGTGATTTTTGGTTACGCGAAGTTCAATTCCTAGGGCATGTGGTCAATGAACTGGGAATTCATGTCGATCCGGCTAAGATCGAAGCTATTAAAGACTGGGAAGCACCAAAGACGCCATCTGAGGTGTGGCAATTCCTAGGTCTTGCGGGTTACTATCGTCGTTTCATTGAGGGATTTTCGAAGATTGCTCAACCCCTCACCTCTCTTACCCAGAAAGACCAAAAGTTTGACTGGGGTGAACTGCAGGAATCAGCATTTCAGATGCTGAAGCTTAAACTTTGTTCTGCACCTATCCTATCCCTACATGAGGGTACGGATGATTTTGTTGTGTACTGTGATGCTTCTATTTGTGGTCTCGGTTGCATGTTGATGCAACGCGAGAAGTTCATTGCTTATGCTTCTCGTCAACTTAAGGTTCACGAAAAGAACTATACTACCCATGATTTGGAATTGGGTGCGGTGGTTTTTGCGTTGAAAATCTGGAGACATTACTTGTACGGTACCAAATGCACCATATACACCGATCACAAGAGTCTCCAGCATATTTCGACCAGAAGGAGTTAAACATGCGGCAACGTCGCTGGGTTGAACTCCTGAATGATTATGACTGTGCTATTAAGTATCATCCTGGCAAGGCAAACGTTGTGGCGGACGCCTTGAGCAGGAAGGAATCTGTGAAACCTCGTCGTGTTCGAGCTTTACAGCTCACCATTCATTCCTCTTTGCTTGACCAAATTCGTTCTGCGCAACTGGAAGCTTTGAAGGAGGAAAACCTTAAAGCTGAAACTATGCACAGTGCTGACAAGCACCTTGAGCTTAGGTCCGATGGCCTACACTACTTCGTAGAGCGGGTTCCTTTGTTCGGGGGATTATGGGAGCTTGTCTTGGATGAAGCTCACAAATCCCAGTATTCTGTCCACCCAGGCTCCGGCAAGATGTATCAGGATTTGAAGATTCTCTATTGGTGGCCGAACATGAAGGCTGATATAGCCTCCTACGTGAGCAAATTCTTGACTTGCGCTAAGGTCAAGGTGGAGTACCAGAAGCCGTCTGGTCTCCTACAACAACCTGAGATTCCAGAGTGGAAGTGGGAACGAATCAAGATGGATTTTGTCACCAAACTACTGAAGTCACCAAGTGGTTACGATATGATTTGGGTGATTGTCGACAGGTTGACAAAATCGGCACATTTCCTACCTATTAAGGAAACTGATGGGCTCGAGCGGTTGGCTCGACTTTACCTTAAGGAGGTAGTCTCTCGGCACGGGGTGCCTGTTTCTATTATCTCTGATCGTGATTCTCGTTTTGCTTCGCGTTTCTGGAAGGCTCTGCACAAGGCTCTGGGTACTCAGTTGGATATGAGTACGGCTTATCATCCTCAAATTGACGGTCAGAGTGAGCGGACGATTCAAACCTTGGAAGACATGCTTCGGGCATGTGTTATCGATTTTGGCAAAAGTTGGGAGATTCACCTACCGTTGCTGGTGTTCTCTTATGTAACACCCCAACCGATGGCGGAATCATCGAGGTGTCACGTAGTGACGATTTTTCAAAAGCACATGGTACTAAAATGTAAATATATTATTGAATAATTTAAATTGTCTTACATGGATGAAATGGGAAAAATACACAAGTCTGAACAAAACAGGAAATTTGAAATAAATTATTAAAAGCAAGCACTAAAATCCAACGCTATGGAACTAAGATCAAACTGCACCTGAAACATGTACAAAATAAGTTTTGTCAACATATGAAATGTTGGTGAGCATTCCTAGTTTTAATACATATAGTTAGTTGGAAAATGGTATACAATTCAAGTGCAAAGCTATAGTGCAATTATGTAAACTATGTATCATACAAATGAGCGAAATCAATCCTGTGACTGTATAAATGTACTAAATGAACGGCGGTGTACTTATCCAATAAATGGATAATAACTTAACAATGACCACGGATTCTCCGATGAAAAAGGGGGAGAATCAACCTAGGCGGGTTGTCAATCCAATAACGCTATCCAATGTTAAGGTCGGCTTGTACAATGTTAATGATTTCACTAAGTACAAATGTATTCTACATGTAATGTCTAAGCATAAAGCACGTTTATAAGCAAATGCACATAGTACTAGAATTGTATTGTAAAAATGTGAACTTGTATTTGTAATTTGTATAAGTGTACATGTAACACCCCAAAAGTGATTAAGACAAAAAGGGGATAGGAAATACTCACCTGAATTTCACTGTGCAAGTACTAGCAAGTAGCAACAAGTCTGAACTTGGATTAATTGAACTCTTGTATCATATTATAAATAACGATGCCTTAAATTCTAATGCAAATAAGTTTAATTCATTTCTTGGTTGTAAAGATAGTTTATTCAACTACCTAGACTTGCATTGAACGAACGCGCGTCATAAAGTGTGTATGACTTAACGAACCGACAGGAACTTGGTTTTGTTTCTTATATTTTATATAAATTTGGGTAGAGTTTCCTTTGTTTTTGCATAAAACTAGACAACTCAAGCTGTCTATATTTTCCCAAAATCAAAACAAAAAATTTTTACATAATTAATAAGGTCTTTTATAACCATTAATAAAACTTATTTGTAGTTAATCTTTCCATTAGATAATAATACATACGTTGAGTTAACCATGATGAAATTTACATACTTTATAAATTCAGAAAACTCATTTTTGTTATTTACTACAAAAATCATATATCACTACATGAACTATAGTACGTTATGAAAGAAAAATACAAAATAACATAAATGAATATAATTATATGTATTTTCTCAAAGTCTTGGATAAATAAAAATAATATACTCCATACCACTATAACAAAAGCAAAAGAGAATAGAGAGTAAAATAAATAAATATATGCAGGTCATCTTCTTCGTCATAAAACCATTTGAGTAAATAGGTAGCAAAAGAAAGAATTTAAGCTTGTATGATGTAGACTAATATGCTCATGTGAGGATCAAATATCCTACCTTGAACACCAAGCGGATGAGAATTTTAGGATGCGACTAGGCGATAACCGAACAGAGTTTCATGTGCAACGGAACTGCGTAGATGGGCGGAACAAATCACGGTATGAGGCACTGTTTTGAAAACCGGACCGGACCGGCCGGTCGGACCGGTGTCCGGGGCCTGGACCGGTCCGGTTCGGGTGTTTGGACCGCCGTGCAACTGAACCGCTTGTGAACCGCTGAACCGGCCGGTCGGACCGGAAAATAAGGGGTCGAACCGTTCTTTTTTTATTATTTTTATTATTTTTTGGGTTTCGATACATGTTTGACCCGGTTCGTTGGACCGGTCGGGCCGGTCGGACCGGTCGAACCGGTGAACCGCCCGGGGGTCCGGTTCGACGTCCGGTCCGGTTCTGAAAACCTTGGTATGAGGTCAGGACATTACAACAACATGATTCAATAAAAGATATAATGATTTCGATTACCTGGTTTCAAAGGTTTAACAATTGGTCGGCAAAAATCGGAGACCGATGGTTTCACGATGGTCAGCGGCGGTAGAATTTGTGGTGGGGCGGTGCAGCGGCGAAGAGTGAATAGCTAGCTATTATTATTACTTTATGATATACGGAGCTTGTGAACAACTGTAAGAAAAGACTTGACTAGCCTTGAGGTCGTTTAATAGCATTGATGGGTTCATAAACATGGAAGGTCCTAATTTAATTTGGTGATTGGAAATTGATAGGATTGCCGCGTTAAATCGGTGAAAATTGGGAAAGGAAAACAATTAGCGCAAGTGATTGTTGACTTGTGGTTGACTTTCTATCTCATAACTCATCCTTTCATATGTATATGTACATGTATTTTATATTATTTTTCTCTAGTTGATTTAATAGAATGGAAAGGTACAATTACGATTTATTATTCAAATTTAAATGCTAATTTGATTTCCCAAAACTTCAAGGTATAGATACGTATAAATTAATTTAAGACATAGATTATTTTCATTATTGCGAATTAATTATTATTATTATTATTATTATTATTATTATTAGTATTAACATAAAAAATGTATTATATATATATAGAGAGAGTTTAAAATGTATTGTTTCTTGTAAAAAAAATTGTATTTGTTTGAATTTATACCATTTTTTTTTGAAATAATATCAAGGTGTTTCCATGGTTATATTTGTACAAAAGAATAAGATAGATAAAGTGGTGGTTTTATTAGCTCATAAAAAAATTAAATTTTGGGAAAAATACGTAATGTTACATCTTACAACAACAGCTACCATTCTAGCATCAAGGCAGCTCCGTTCGAAGCTCTTTATGAACGGAAATGTCGATCTCCTCTTTGTTGGGCTGAGGTGGGTGAGAGTCAACTCACTGGTTCGGAACTGGTGTACGAAACTTCGGAGAAAATCCTACAAATTCGTAACCGTTTGGCAGCCGCACGGGATCGTCAGAAGAGCTATGCCGATCGTCGTCGCAAACCTTTGGAGTTCCAGGTTGGGGACAAGGTACTTCTGAAAGTTTCACCATGGAAGGGCGTCATACGCTTTGGAAAGCGTGGCAAGCTTAACCCTCGCTATGTCGCACCGTTTGCAATCCTGGAACGGATTGGACCGGTGGCATACAGACTTGACCTACCGGCGGAGCTCGGTAGTGTTCACAACGTCTTCCATGTGTCTAACTTGAAGAAGTGTTTGACTGATGAATCTCTTATTGTACCACTGGAAGAGATAAGGTTGATGATCGTCTTCGCGTTGTGGAGGAGCCTGTTGAGATTCTCGACTATAAGATTCGTAGCCTTCGCCGGAGTAAAATCCTCATCATTAAGGTTCGTTGGAACTCGGATCGTGGACCGGAGTTCACGTGGGAACGGGAGGATCAGATGAAATCTAAGTATCCTCATCTTTTTCCGAAGCGGGCGTTTGAGTCTAGGCATGTTACTGCTGAAGCTGATTGAATCTCGGCTTTCAACGTGGGGATGATGTGACAACCGGTAAATTTTCTTTTCGTTTCCTTCCTTTTGTCTCTTTCATTTTTAGGCTTCATGCAATTTTCAGGATGAAAATTCTTTCAACGTGGGGATGATGTGACACCCGGCATGTTCGGCTTAAACATTTTGGTAAAACATAAGTCTACCTTTGTAAGAAACATTTATAAACGGACTTAACTAGGTTAGTTGAGTCGGGTTATGATAGGATTGTCCAGGGTTCAATGATCTGGAGGATCATTGGGAGTCGTTTTTGGGAATACACTAGTACCGGGTCCCGTTGTTGGTGAAATTACATGAACTGAATCAAGTAGGACAGGTAGATTATTAACACACGTGTAACATAACATGATAATATGTGCTACAAGGTGTGAACATGATTATACGTGCCTATATGTGCCTAACATGTGTTAGAATTGCATGATCATACGTTAGAATGTGTTTAAATACGTTAAAACGACAAAACTGGAAAAACTGGAAAAAACAAGTCCTGGTTCGACCCATGGCGTGGGGGCGAACCTGGAAATGAGGCTTGGTCCGACCCTTGGATAAGGGGCGAACCTGGAACAAACCACAGAACAAGTTCATTCGACCTTGTAAAGGGGCAAAGGTGGCACCATCGACCCCATGCAAGGGGCGAATGTGGAGTTAGTATAAATACCACACTTTGTCATTTTTACCATTTCACAAACCTTAGCCGTCTCTAAACACTCTCAATCGATTTTAATAACCGAGGAAGGAGTTTTTGCTCTTGTTCTTCATAATCTAACTTACAAACAACATCTAATCAAGAATCTAAGGTGTGTTCTTAATCCTAAACCCTTTTTAAAGCATTTTGATTTGTTTTCATCTAACCCTAAATGTCCAGATCTGTTCTAAGCATGTTTTTATGATTAAAAACCTTTTAAACATCTTCCTAAACCTAAACCTTATCATTAAACATAGGTTTTCATATCAATAAACATATCTTAATTATGTGTTATCTGATATTATGTGTTGTTTAATGATTTGCTGCTGTACTAATGCTAGAAACATGATCTAGGGCTTCTATTGATGTTAGTTTAGGATTGTTTAATGTTACAATTAGATGGATGATGATATCATGTCTAATTTGGGGATTTTAATAAATCTAGGGCTTGTTGCATGCTAGTATTATCAATAGAACTATTGGGGGTTTTCATATACATGATAAACTGAGCATTTTCGGATGATTATGAGAAGATTTCGAAAAGTTTCCAAATTGGGTAAAGATTTCATGCATGATGTGACACTTCCATAATTTTTGCCATTTTTTTGAAAGGGCTAAAACGAACAGGTTTTGGGGCAAAATTTGTGGGGTTTTGTGGGGATATGTTATTCATACTTGACTGCTGTGATTGGTGATGTTTCGGGATGTTTTCGGATGTTTTTGAATCGTTTTGTGGAAAAACACTCTGCCAGGGTCGAACCTGGGCAACTTCGACCAGTCGTGGGGTCGAAGGTGGAACCCCGGGGTCGAACCTGGACATCTGTTGGTCGAATCTGTTTCAAATGGGTCGAATGTGACTCTAAATGGGTCGAACGTGTCTCCAAAGGGTCGAATGTGGTAGAAAAGGGGCGAAGGTGGAACTGAAAACCCTGCTTCGACCCTATGGAATCAAAAATGAGATTTTTGATGCAAACTAAGTGTTTTAGGCTTGAACCTTGTGTGTAATCTATGTATACTTGATTAGTTAGGGTAATGAGTCACCAACGGGATGTCGGGTCGGTCTAGTGTGTCGGTTGAACATTCAAAACACGTTTTAAAACATACTTGGTCACGATCTGGACAATCGGGGACTAGATAACCTTATGGTTATTAGTCGGAATACTTATGTGCACATTTTGATAGATCTCCGGTAGTTGGGATTATCAAGGGCTTGGCTTTCTTATATTACTGAAGTACACAACTTAAGGTTAGTTCACGGCCCCACTTTTACTGCTTTTACTTTTGGGGGAGAAAACATGCGCTAAACTTATTTTGGTAACATATGTCATACTATGATTTAACTTTACGTTGCTATACGATCTTTGAAAGTCCCAGGGGAAACCATGAATGTTCGGGGTTGCACAACGGGGGAAATGTGGATAGATCTATTGGGTTTGACTGGCCCCACTCGACGGCTTGGAGGGCCGGGCGAGTGCATATTGTCTCGAACTTGCTAAACATTGCTGAACACATGGGCTGAACACTGGTAACAGTCTAGTAATGGTTTTCCAATTGTAGTGGTAACAAAACATACGCCTAGCTAGCATACTTGGTAACATTGATATAGTATGGACATGGTAAAACTTTGGTAACATTTGGTAACATTTTGGTAACATATTAAACAAACCTGTGAACTCACCAGCATTATATATGTTGACGTCTTTTTGGCATGTTTTCTCAGGTCGCTAAGGTAGCATCGGTTGGACTAGGCGCACGGGTCTGCATTGGCATCTAGGCTTAGTTCCTCATTTTGAAATAAGTGTCATGAATACTTTGGAACACGGTTTTTGTAGCTGATTAAATTCTTTAAATGCTTCCGCTATGGTTGTCACCTTATGAAAACTATGTTTTTGAGTTTACGTATTTCATATAGTGTTGTTTATTGTGACCGTTGACTTGGATCCTGGTTTGTCATGCGCCTCGCGGTAAACTCTGCAGTGGAAATTTGAGGGTGTGACACGTTATTTTCAGTAAAACATATGTTTTAAAATATTCTAACACATGTTACTGATGTCTTTTCATGTATATGAGGATAATTTTTTGGTATATGGATTTGGATTGGTTCTGATTTGATTTTTTAAATTTATTATTGTCGGATTTCAAACCCTATCAATCGTATTTGAGTAGTTGTATTAACATAGTTATAAAATTGAGTATGATACACTTGGCACTGCAGATTTGGTGTTGTTTATACACATGTTAGTGATGCTAACACATGCTAGTATATGCCTAACTAACAGGTGTTAGGGTTCATATGACATACGTTAGTATATACCATACTAACATGTGTTAGGGTTTATATGACATACGTTATTTTCAGTAAAACATATGTTTTAGAATGTTAGTGATGCTAACACATGCTAGTATATGCCTAACTAACAGGTGTTAGGGTTCATATGACATTCGTTAGTATATGCCCAACTAACATGTGTTAGGGTTCATATGACATACGTTATTTTAGTAAAACATATTGTTTAGAATACACTACACATGTCAGTGATGTCTCATTATGTGTTTTGGAGAGCCCACCTAACACGTGTTATCTTTTTTTTTTTTTTTGTAGGTGAAGAGATATTTTGTGTTAAAGATGAAGATAGGTATCAAGAATGAAGCATAGCTAGATCTTTTTTATGTTGTCATGATAGTTTTTTTTGTCATTCACAAATAATTATGTTTGTATTAAACGTTTTTTTAATACGTTTTTAGTGTTGATTGTATTGATCGTTTTTATCATTTCTTAAATAAATATACATTTTAAGTGTACAATAAGAAAGTGTGATCCATGGCTTGTTAAGAGTATATGCCTGTTAACACATGTTAGCAATGTCTCACACGATGTCAGAATTTTGTATCACAATACTAACGTACGTTAATATTCGTGCTGGAAAAAGTGTCATAAAGTAGGAGAGATGTGACTTGACAAGTGTCAAATCAACCTTTTTAAACCTAGGATTCAGAAAATTAAAGTGGCCCACTTGCTTATTTAAGATTACCATATTGCCCTTGATCTCAATTACGACCACACAATGCAAGTTGCTTTTGATTATTAAATATAATTAATTAAGGACCATTGATCAAACTTGATCAATGGTCACCATAGAGTTTGTAGGGTTTTTTCCAAAAGATGGGGTTACCATACTATCCACCCATATATATATATATAGGTTTAGGTTCTTGTACAAAACCAATTTTTTGTGAGAAGTGTGAGAACCAATCTAGATGTGACATGTGGCAGCTGATGTTTTTTTAACTAGAGGGGCATCATTGTAATTTGGGTTGTTAAACTTATTTTAGGAGATAATTTGTGTAATTAATGTTGTTATTAAATAAGAGTTTTATTAGGGATATTTGTTTGTATTTACACGAATTTTACTGATTTCTTATAAAGAATCATTCTGCTCGTATTGCCATTCACATTCAACTACATCAATTTTCCAAATCTCATACTGTGGTGTTTTACGTTCATACTAGGGTGTTTTAAATGATTGTGTTTATTCATTTGTCATATTATGTGTTGCTTCATCCAGAAGGTGTTTTATGTTCATACCCATGTTTTTTTATCACCATATTCTCAACTTTGTGTTTTAACAGTCCCGTGTGTTTTATCATCATCTTCTCCATAAAACACTATTGTTTGAATGTCCATATCCAGATTCATATTCACAATGTTTTTATCGAAATATCACATGAACTAACAACACTACTGTTTGAATGTCCATGAACTTAAATCACACAAAACAAGAACATACAGAAACCCTCATATACAACCCCCAAAACACAAACAGTATAATATGAACCCAAAACACTACATCTTGAAAACCATAAAACCTAGTATAAACTAAAAACAACACAAACCATCTGACAACAAACCCAACCGGAATGCTATTTTTTTATGTTTAAGGTAGATTTTTAGGTATTCTTTAGACAAGGTATGGTGTTTTATTATAGTGTTGTAAGTTGCTTCATCTAGAAGGTGTTTTACGTTCATACCCGTGTGTTTTATCACCATATTCTTAACTCTTTGTTTTAACAGTCCCATGTGTTTTATCATTATATTCTCCATAATCCAGTGTGTTTTATCTTCATCATACGCAATTAGTAACACATTAAAAAAAACACACTAGACGCAGTGTTTTATCTTCATCATACATAATTCAGTGTGTTTTATCTATATTACCACTTCATCACTGACCTTCTTCATCCTCTTGGCTGAATTAGAAAAAAAAATCGGCTATATTGTTCTATGGTATTGATGAACCGGTCGTTACGGGTCATGCAAAACCTAATTAACCTAGGTAGATAGGGTAAATAGGGTATCAATCCAAGGAGCGTGTGGTTAGTGAATATTGCTTAGTTGATTAAACGGTATTATTTATGAAGGTGCTAGAAAAATTATGAAGCTTGTGCTTTGTTCATTTAAGAATTTGATTGGAAAGTTTTTGTTTATTATACTAAGACTTAAATTGAAATTATAAGAACAAAAAGTAATGATGTTTGTAAACAAGTTAATTAAAAAGATCACACTAGGGTTTCAACAATTGAATACTAAGGATTTCACAAATGGGTAAACAATAGTAATGTGATTGGTGTTAACGGAGTGATTGCTCAATAGGCTTAGGTGTCAAGTTTTATCAATATCGAAGATAGAATAAACTACACTTCATTACCTAGAACATACAATCCTATGTTTGTGTTGAAGCAAGGAACCATGTTCATATCATTAGAAATTGGCACAAGATCAATTAACTAAAATGAGTTCAACATAAGGTTAATCACAATTCAACACAGTTAATTCAAACACGCAAAAACATAATTAAAAGTTTAAAGAAATATACCCAATTTGCTAACCCTAGATCTTCAAAAGTTTACATCCCAGTGTGATACAAAAAGATTAGCCATTCATGACCATAAAGCTTGCTCGTTCAAAAGTTGGATCTTGGGTCCCCTTCTTAATTTCCTCCTTTTTTTTCTCTTTGTGCGATGTTGCCTTTGATAATATTTTTGATCCCCTTTTTTTTTCTAGCAAAAACCTTGCTGTCCCATTCTGCGATTTCCTTCCTCCCCTACGAAAATAAAAATCCCCCCATGTTCCTCCACCCTAGAAACAATAATAATGTTTGCTTTGGGCCATGGGCCGTGACTATTAAGTCACGGTTTGTTATATTTATTTTATTTTTATTATTATTATTATTATTATTATTATTATTATTATTATTATTAATAAAGTATTATGATTTGGTGCTCTAGAGTTGGGTGTTCTTGACTTGACCAAAGTTGCTCGTTTACGCTCCAACGTCCATGAACACCAGGTGCTCGCGTCACGAACATAATTTGTACTGTTTTAGCCCCACTTCATGCGATCACCTACCAAAAATATAAAATAAATAAATTAATAGTAAAAACAACCAAAAAGTAATAAAATATATACAATACTAAAATAATAGAGTACAAGCCTAAAACTAATAAAAATATTATCTAATCGACTCAAAAATATACAAAACTGGCAAATAAACATGATGCCTGCAACCGCGCATCACACCCCCACACTTATCTTTTTTTCGTCTCGAAAAAATTATATACACTCTGCTCAAGACATTATCACAGACTAGCACCCCAGTCCCCCTATCATACCTTAGCTAAGGTCCAAAGTCATACCCCATTTACAGATCAGCATTAGATGTGTTAATTCAACAAGTTAAACTGATTTCCATTTAAAAACAGAATTTACTCGACTAAATCTAACATGCTTCCGGTTTTTATTTTCATGTAACACACCCCTCACAATTTTTCACTCCACTCGGTTTAATATCTGGACTAGCATGTAATGCGCTAGTATTGATCACTCAAAAACCAAGTATGCAACTCTGTTATCATAGGCTTGTATGACAATCACACCTCAACTGTAGACAATGCACATATCTAAAGGACTTACGGGTTTTGGGCTTAGGGTAAAGGTAGGAAACATTTGGCTAACAAGTGGCTAAAATAAAATGGTGACACCAACATGATTGACAATCCTTATTCACAATACACATAAATAAACATAACTTTGGGCATATTTGACCCATAACACATACTTCTATTTTTGTATTCTTCTTTTTTTTTTCTTTTTTTTTTTTTTTTTTTTCTTTTTTTTTCACACATAAATACAGTCACTTAACACTTTGGATGTCATCAACACTTGGTAAAGGTATTGGTTTATTTGGGTGATTATGTGGTTTAGCAAATGAAAGGGTATAAGGCTCAAAGTTGGCTACTAATGGTAATATTCTTGGGTAAACCGGTTAACACAAAACAAATAAAAGGTGTCAAACAAAAAGGGAATCCTAAATCGCCTTTATCATCTATGTGCATATATAGTCTACAACCTCAGCATGTATCAAATCACACAAGTTCTGCAACAGAGAAACATCTGGCCTACTCTCAACAAATGAAAAAAATATATATATAAGTCAATCTATCATCTAGTAGGCTCAAGATCTCACAAAAGTGGGGAAATGGGTTACCGATGTGTGCATGCATTTATTACCAATAGCTTGTTAAATCTAGTCAGACAATTCTAAACTTTTTTCTTAAAAACACCTGCTGAAAACGGTTCATACTACTTTTCCACAAATTAGACCATGACTAAGGATCTACTGCCAAAACAATCAAGAAACAACAGGTAGGTACCGAAAAAAAAACTGCTTTTATGTCTGATTAGAATGTTTTTTTTTTTTTTTTTTAGGAACAATTTTCAAGACATTTTCAATTTTTTTTTTTTTGAAATTTTTTTTAAGACACAAAAGAAATAAAAACGAAGTTTCCCCACCTCCACACTTGAACGACACATTGTCCTCAATGTGAGCTAGGAATAAAATAAAGCAGAAATAAAAATAAAATACAACAGTAAAAGGAACAGACTCCCCTGGATATAGGCAGTGCGCGTATGAGTCTCTGGAATTCCTCCCAATCGAACCGTATAGCATTTCATTCGCGGCCGATAGACAAACCTGTAACTAAGACTCAAAAGAAAAATAAAAACGTAAAGTTTTGGGATGCCTGATACACCGATGGTCTACAGATTTACCCCGCCTGAATGGAGATTGAGTACAGGCAAGTTATCTGATTGCAAGTTAAAGTCCAAGCATTCCCAAAAATCAAAAGAGACTCAAAATACTAACTAAAAATAAAAGAAAAATAAAACAAAATAACTAAATATACAAAATGTACAAGAATCGTACCTGATGTTCATTCATGGTGGTCTCAAAGAACATTTGCCTACCGAGTTTCCAATGTATGCTCGGTAGTTTACCTTCCATGCCCCAATCTGTTCATTCTCTTTCACCTTGTCCATCGAGTCCAAGCATGAAGGTTTTATCCCACATTTTCCTACCGAGTTTCCAACATACACTCGGTAGTTCACATGCCAAATCCACAATTGCTTCCCAGTTATTGGCATGAGAATCTGGTGATTCTTGTTGCGGGGCCGTTTTACAATAAATTGCCCAATGTCCTCCCAGCTCACCTTCCTCTTCTTCATCTTTAAACCTTCATCCTCCACTTTGTTGGGTGCTATAATCAACACGGGATGAGATTCGTGAGGAACTTTCACCTCAGCCACCAGATCTTCATGAGATACTAAGTCTTCAATTGGAGTTAACCATTCAGAAAGACTTGCAGTATCTTCATCTATATCAGCCTCTACCATAATACCATTGGCCAACTCGTTTTGCTTACACTTAAATTGGGCAAATTCCTCGGCTAGTTGACCCACTTGAATCACCAAAGCTTCATGAGCTTTGTCTCTTACTTCATTTGCTCTCTTCATTTCTTTGATATTATCATGGTATTCTTTGATGATGATCGCAAGAGCATCGAGCTTAGAATGTGTTGAATTTTGAGGGTCTTCGTATGCCGGTTGAGGTTGATTAAGATAATAGTCATTATATTCCTCATGGTTCGGATATGGTTGCGTCCTTTGGCTAAATGAACTCCCTTGATACCTGTTATTTAACTGATAATAACCTTGGGAGTTTGAATAGCGTGACTGACGATGTGAAGAAGATAAATGTGAACCTCCAGGTTTTTCGAGCCCAAAAATAATACGATCTTGTCGTTTTTTAAATGCTTCCATTTTCTTACGGGCCACTGGACATTCTCGCCACAAATGATATGGGCTCCCACAACAGGACAAGTATTATCATCATCTTCCCAATACATTGTGATGATGACGATCAAGTCTTGCTAAATTCCCAATCTTCAGATTTTACACAAGTGGCATGCATGCATTATCTGTCACCTGCATACTTAACACACCACGCGTAAAAACGAACAAAAAGAAGTAACAAAGACAAATTAAACAGTTAATCACAATAATCAACTACAAACTAAACACTAAGCGCACTAGCTCCCCGGCAACGGCGCCATTTGATGAACCGGTCGTTACGGGTCATGCAAAACCTAATTAACCTAGGTAGATAGGGTATCAATCCAAGGAGCGTGTGGTTAGTGAATATTGCTTAGTTGATTAAACAGTATTATTTATGAAGGTGCTAGAAAAATTATGAAGCTTGTGCTTTGTTCATTTAAGAATTTGATTGGAAAGTTTTTGTTTATTATACTAAGACTTAAATTGAAATTATAAGAACAAAAAGTAATGATGTTTGTAAACAAGTTAATTAAAAAGATCACACTAGGGTTTCAACAATTGAATACTAAGGATTTCACAAATGGGTAAACAATAGTAATGTGATTGGTGTTAACGGAGTGATTGCTCAATAGGCTTAGGTGTCAAGTTTTATCAATATCGAAGATAGAATAAACTACACTTCATTACCTAGAACATACAATCCTATGTTTGTGTTGAAGCAAGGAACCATGTTCATATCATTAGAAATTGGCACAAGATCAATTAACTAAAATGAGTTCAACATAAGGTTAATCACAATTCAACACAGTTAATTCAAACACGCAAAAACATAATTAAAAGTTTAAAGAAATATACCCAATTTGCTAACCCTAGATCTTCAAAAGTTTACATCCCAGTGTGATACAAAAAGATTAGCCATTCATGACCATAAAGCTTGCTCGTTCAAAAGTTGGATCTTGGGTCCCCTTCTTAATTTCCTCCTTTTTTTCTCTTTGTGCGATGTTGCCTTTGATAATATTTTTGATCCCCTTTTTTTTTCTAGCAAAAACCTTGCTGTCCCATTCTGCGATTTCCTTCCTCCCCTGCGAAAATAAAAATCCCCCCATGTTCCTCCACCCTAGAAACAATAATAATGTTTGCTTTGGGCCATGGGCCGTGACTATTAAGTCACGGTTTGTTATATTTATTTTATTTTTATTATTATTATTATTATTATTATTATTATTATTAATAAAGTATTATGATTTGGTGCTCTAGAGTTGGGTGTTCTTGACTTGACCAAAGTTGCTCGTTTACGCTCCAACGTCCATGAACACCAGGTGCTCGCGTCACGAACATAATTTGTACTGTTTTAGCCCCACTTCATGCGATCACCTACCAAAAATATAAAATAAATAAATTAATAGTAAAAACAACCAAAAAGTAATAAAATATATACAATACTAAAATAATAGAGTACAAGCCTAAAACTAATAAAAATATTATCTAATCGACTCAAAAATATACAAAACTGGCAAATAAACATGATGCCTGCAACCGCGCATCAGGTATATGCATAACAAAACCATATTACAATGTTTCAGTCTACCATAAATGATCAAAAGGTTGACTTGACTAACAATTTAGACGTAAGATTACTAGAAAATTCCATGGCTTACAGGCCATAAAAGTTTTGTACGAACATCCTCGCACAAGGTTTTCAACTTCTATGTATACAATAAGGAATATTATTATTAACACAAAGGCTTGCGTAGGAGTATTAAGTAGAGAATTTAGACCAAAAATTTCTACCGTTATCCATGTGGCTTCCCTGTTGACGACCAGTACCTCCGGAACCTCCGCTAGAATCAGCAATTACTCTCGCTAGTTCAGCGGGAGTAGCGGGTAGTGGTTCGCCATCGTTGGTTCGTGCAGATTGTCGAGTATGCATGATGTCCTTCTGATATGACACATGTCACAGGTGACTCCGTAATATGTGACTCCGGTACAGAAACAGCGGGCAAGACAGGCTCACTAGCAGGGACAGGGTCAGCGGGTCGGGTAATAACCGGTGTACGAGTAGGGAGGGCTATGACCACAGTCCGTCGCACTCTCTTACGGGGAGTATACTGCTAAAGGATACTACCCGTACAGTCAAGGCGGAAGGACGGGGCTTGGCTCGAGGTAATAGGGGTGATGGAAGGGATCACCGGATGATGGACGTCCGGGTCAGCAAGTAGGATGTCATCATCGGTGTCATCATCCGAGGTGCGCCTAACTAGGGGTGTCGGGTCTATGTCATCTCAGAATCTGAGATCCAACCTCCTCCATGATGGGGGGAAGTCAGGAGTCTCATAGGGGACAAGGGCATGCTAGGTAAGTGGGAGATCCTCATCAGGTGTGTCGTCAACCAAATAGTCAGGCTCAGTGTCAGACAATATGGTGTGGTCAACGGTAATAGCCATGATCCTGTCATATGCATATACATATATGTAAATAAACATGTATGTAAACAAAATGAACTATCATACCCGTATATCATCGTGGAGCAGCTTGACATTTGAGAGGTGCATAACGAGGCAGGGTGGTACTTTGTGAAAACGTTTCGAAAATAGTTTTAGGTTATAGTTGACTCGAAAGAATCTTAGTTCGCTATAACCTTATGCTCTGATACCAATCTGTCACACCCCGCCAAGGCGGAAACACGGGAATGCGACCATCAAATGGTTTCAAGCACAAGCTACAAGCAACACACAAAGATTTATTCAAAAGATACCATCATAGGATGGTTATTGTCATAAAACTTAATAGAGTAGAGAAACATTCTCTGAAAACGAGTGCATTGTCTGAATAATCATAAACCACATTACTATGGGATAATTAAAATCCAACCCATGATGATACCACCAGTGCCTGCTTGGACCCCTCTCTCAAATCCCTGCTGCTCTCCATTAGTTACCTGAAAAACATGCATGAAAGATTTGTCAACAATAATGTTGGTGAGTTCACAGGTTTGAATGTAACAAGTAAAACATTTGTGTAATTCGTGTATGACCAATCATAGGCTAGCTAAGCGAATGATTTCTGTGCAAACCATGAGTCTCGTAACCAAACATCTTGACTGTGGTGCCTCGCGCATTGTACACTAAAGACAATGTATGTATAGTAGAATACTAACACTCTTTTGTATGTGACAGGTTAGAGCGACTAACCAAGAGTGGGGGTGTCAACCCAATAGATCTATTAAAGTGTTCCATGGCTTTTGATAGCTAATGGTTACAGTAACCGTTGTATGAGGACCAATGAGCTCGTTAACCAAATGTCTCATGTTCCACATGGCAGTCATGATAGAACACACACACACACAAACATGTAAATGACACTAGTGTTGAAGCATGTTTATCCCCCAAATGTAAAAATAGTAAAATGGGGCCGTAAAAACTCACCTGATAGAGTCGTATGTGGTCTAGTGAAGCTGTAACTATGAGATAGCTACTGTCCCGACACTGTTTGCCTTATGATTTATTAAGAGCACGGTAAATTACAAGTTCTCATTGTTTATCATACATGTTGTTCACCCAACATTTGTGGAACTTCGTGTTTTGTGTGTGTTTAAGTCATGTAATCCTGAAATCCGGTTGTGTTACTGAAACATGGTGTTTTGTATGCAAGATAGACCCCACATGTTATCTTGGGTTTTAAGTTGACACCCATATTACATTTGTAGTCGATCCTTAGGGAAACATAGTTAATTCATACGTCTATAACCCCTTTTTAAGCCTATTATTGTATTAACACATGATTCGGATCATGCTAACATATGTTAGGTGTTCCTAGCCGAAACAATGCTTCATGTAGGCATTGGGTCCGAATGTTACAAGGGTCAAATGGGCTTGGCATAAACTTTCTAAGTTATGGCCGAAAGCTTGTGAGGCGCTACAAGTGTTTTGATGACAAAATGATTATAGAAACGTCCATTATAACTCAAATCTTTGAACATGAGTTAAACGAGTTTGTTTTAATCAAAAACAATATTTAGAAAGTTGCATTAGGGTGGGGTTAAGGTTCATTATACTTAACCCGACATATAACATAGATGTGTGGGCCGATAAATGTTAACAAGGAGTGACTTAGTGCCAAAGTGTTTGTTAGTTAGGTGGTTGTTATAAGTGGAACAATGTGTGTGGGTAGTGTATGTATAGGGCTGATTTATAGTGATCAAATCTCGATGATTATGATGAACATGGCAAGGCCGAAGGTTAGTAATATGTGTGGACAAGATGACTTACCTAAAGAGAGCTTGAGATGAGACAATGTCTAGTGTTCTTGGCCTCCTTCTCCTCGGCTTGAAGCTTGTCTTTGGCCGATGGGTTTGGATTGTTTTAGAAAGTGTTTTGGCTGCAATGTGATCAAGAAAGAGTGAGGTGTGGTGCGAGTTGTTTGAGTAGATCAAATGGGCTTTATATAGAGGTTTCAAGGGAGTAATGACAAAACATTTGTGGTATCTCCTCCTTGTTTCGGCCGCGACAAGTGTTAAGTGAAAGATTGCACAAAAGTGTGTAAAGGTATGAGTTGTAGGCTTTTAATCATTCTTAGGGACAGGTTGACTTGTTTGTAAAGATGTTGCCTCCTTGTCCTTAGTAAAATGGGTGCAAATGACTCATGCTTGGATGGTTGTCTTCTAGTGCAACTAAGTTGTTTTGTGATCCATCACTTTCACCTTGTTGTTGCTTATGCTCAGCCGAAGTGTATGAATGACATGAGGTTGATGGTGACATTCCTGTAACAAGCCTTGTCCCTATCCTCTTGGATTTTGATAGTTCATGATCTTAGTTGTTAATCTTGGAAGCTTCTATGGGGTAGGGGTGGGGTATTCGGCCGTAAATCATAGGAAGAAGGGGCAAGGATCTTGTGTAAGAGTATAAAAATGAGGTTCCTATTTTAGTATAAGAGAATATTTATGTTACATTGGAACCAATCCTAAGTTAGCAATTGGAAGGTGTTCAATAATGTGCTTTGTTTGGCCGATTGTTCTTAATCACAATTGGAAGTTTTGTCATGCATGATCTAGTGCTTAAGAATCATTGTCTTGTATCTATTTTGGTGAAAGATCTTAGTCTACTCATGTTCCTTGTTGTTTAGTGTGGGTAGCCGAAAATGAGATTTGCAGGTTTAGATGTTATAGACATGTGTTGGTAATCAAGTCCATGTTGCAACTCCTAGTCTTCTTGTGCTCTAGGCTTTGGCCATAGGTATAGATAAGGGGAAAAGAGTAGTCCAAGCATGGATCAAGGTTCCATTTGATTGGTTAGATAAAGAAGTATGGTTTCCCATGAGTTAGTGTGAGGTATAGGATGTGAGGTTCTATGTTAGTGCAAGATGTGAGAAAGCAATCCTCACCTATACATATGTGGTCGGGCGTGTGTATACATGTGTATATATATTGATGATGTTGTTATGAATTTTTTAAGATACCATTGTGATAGATCTTGATGGAACTTGTGAGCATTTTAGTCAAGTGTTTATGGACATAGTCAACCAAAATCTTACTAAGTCTTGTTAGGGGTGAGATGACGACATCAACATGTATTTGTTTCATAGATATCGGGTTTATGAACACATGTTTATTAGATAATAACACATGGTGGTCCTTGTATTTACTTACATGTGTTAGATGGGGATTACCATGTGTTAGGGTGTGGTAACCTCATGAGTTGTTTGTTTGGTGATTGCCCGAGCGTTGTATGACTAAACAGATGTTCTTTGTTGAGTTTTCTGATTAACTCTTGCTTCACTAAACCGGGGGGAGGGGGTATTGTGTATGCAAAATGTGTAAATATGCACATATAATGATAATAATAAATGAAATGCGTATGGATGTTGACCTGGTTCGTTGACTGTTGTCACAACTGGCCCCTCTATTTTTTATCCCTTTAGTCATTTGTTTAACCCCATTGAGTTGGAATTCCATAGTCAACTTATTGAAATTCCAAACAATATCCCCAAGTGGTGCCAACCACTGTATTCCTAGAACCATAACATAATTTTCCAAGGGAATTACCAATACATCAGCCTCAAACCACATCCCTTTGCATCATCCACTTAAAACCTTTACATATTCTTACACATTTTATCTGATTCCCATTAGCCATAGATACATTAACAGATGGAACTTCTTGTATAACACATTGAAGTTTATCTGTTACTAACCTTTCACTGAAGAAATTATGGGTCGACCTAGAATCAGTTAGTATGAAAATTTTTCTTGTACCAATGGTTCCCACAATTTTCATTGTTAAGTAAGAGGGAATACCTATCATACCATGAATTGATATTTGAGGTTGACCCAATAATTATGCCAACTCAACTGTTTCATTTTCTTGTGTATTTCCATCATCCTCCTCATCAATAATTTCAATTATGAATAGTTGTCTGTTCCTACACTTATGTGTAGAACTATATTTTTCTGGACAAAAGAAACATTCCCCTCTAGCCCTTATTTCATCAGCCTACTGTTTTTCCATTTTGATTATTATTAGGCGGGGTAGGTAAAAGGGGAGGATTAGCAACACTTACATTGAATGGTTTAGACACAACATTAGGTTTTCCACCATAACTGGATTAATTCCAACTTTTCTTCCTAATTTCTTTAGCTCCAAATAGGGTAAAATGCATTTGTCTTGTTGTTTAGCCATGGAAATAGCCTCTCTTAAGGTTCTTGGTTTAAAGATTTTAACCAAACACCTTATTTATGGTTTAAGGCCACCCACAAACAAGCTAGCAGCATACTCCTCTGACAACACAACTTCAGTCATCAAAGAGTCGAATGCATTGCAGTATTCATCAAGAGAACCTGTTTGCTACAAAATTTTAAGTTCTTCCATTGCATCTTCCCAATGACTTTCATAAAATCTTGTTGTAATTGACCTCATATATTCTCCCAAGAAATCTGTTCAATAGGTCTATTAGCACTTGCTAAATAGCCTTGGTGCCATTTTAGTGTTATTCCTTCTAGGTTAACCACTGCATAATGCACTTTCAATTGATCGGGAGTTTTATCAATGAGAAAGAAATGTTTGCATTTATACACCCAACCATCTACATCTTCTCTATTAAATTTGGAAAATCCAGTTTTCCTAATCTTGCCAATCTCTGATCTGGGTGGTGGTGATTGTGTAGGTGCATATTATTATCATTATGATTGGTACGATGTGGTTGTTTTGTAGGTGAGTATTATTATCATTATTAATGGACTGATTATTGTTCTACAACTGCATGTCAGAGATCTGTTGTTTCAGGCTATAAAACATCGATTGAAGGTTTGCATTTAATTGGGTTATGGAGTTACGATTGTCTTCTTGCAGGGTTTGTGAATTCTTGATCGATTGAGCGTGTTCTTTCAACGTCTTCTCCAATTTGTCCATTTCTTGTTGTCGAGTTCTAGTCGTCAATGGCGGAAACAGGGTAACAGGTCATCGGAGCTTGAATCGAACAAGCTCTGATACCAATGATAGCTTTGTTTTAGTGAGAGAAACAAGAGAGAAAGATAATTCAGACCAAAACAAAGCTGAGTCATTGTGACTCGCCCATCAACTGTATTTAACTAACTTCAACGGTTAACAGATACAATATAGTTCCTATCCTTCTACTTTAGAACTATTACACTTTTGGTCCCTTTATTATAACTCTTTATTATCTTACAATGAACTATTGACATAAATGGTCCATGAACTTCTAATCAACCTTATTAACATATCATAAGGTCGGCTATGGCTAAGCCTCCATAACCGAACTGAGCCGACTCAACACACCCTAAACACTTTTATAGTGTTATAGACTAAAATTATTGCAAGGTGTGGGCCTTGTCCCACACTGGTTGTATGGGCAACCAATGTGGGGTTTATAACCCAAATGGGCACTCTCTCCCATTAGACTTTCCTGTTTGGATTGTAACAATGGTATCAGAGCCAAACTCGGACTGGTGGCCCACGGAGTGGTGGCCTGGAGAGAGCCAGTCGTGACCGACGAGGACGTCGGCCCTAAGGAGGGTCGATTGTTATCGACTGGAATCATTGCAAGGTATGGGACTTGTCACACATCGGTTGTATGAGCAACCAATGTAGAGTTTATAACCCAAGTAGGCTCTCTCTCCCATCAAACTAGTCTTTTGGGATGAGTTCTCCCGTTTGGGTTGTAACATATAGGGAGCACAACAATTTCTGATATAACCCGTAACCCGAAGCTGACCTGAAATATACGTTTGAGGTTTGCTAACATTGTAATACACCTCAAATTTTTACAAAGTTTTGATTATTTAAATGTGTTTTAAACGGATAGAACCCATTAAAATACATTTTTCTATAAATGAAATTTATATTAAAAATTATAAGTTTATATATATATATATATATATATATATATATATATATATGGGAAGGTTTAATAGAAAACTCATAGTTAGGGAGAGAACTTGAGAATTCCTACTTAAATTAATAAAAAAATTAAAAAAAAATCGTAACTCAAAATTTAAGTTAAAAACCAAAAATCTGGTTCGGAGCTTCTCTTTTTTACGTCATCCCCATTTAGAAAAAATAAAAACAATAAAAAATATGTGACTTCTAATGCACATGTGTAGTAAGTGTCCAGATAGCTTTTGGGTTTAGTTTTTTGGTTTAGTTTAGCTTTTAGGGTTAGTTTTTTTAAGTTTAGCTTGTAAGCTTTAGGTTTTGGGGGGTGGGGGTGGGTTTAGGTTTTTGGGTGGGGGGTTAGGTTTTTGGTTGTGGTGGGTGGGGCTTAGGTTTTTTGGTAGGCGGTGGGTGGGGTGGGTTTAGGTTTTTGGGTGAGGGTTGGATGGGTGGTTTAGGTTTTTTGGTAAGCGATTTAAGTTTTTGGGTGAGGGTGGGGGTGGGTGGGGGTGGAATTAGGTTTTTGAGTGGGGGTAGGGGGTTTAGGTTTTTGGGTTATACTACAAATGTGCAGTAGCGTTTTTAGGTGTTTTTTTTTCTAAATGGGAATGATGTGGGAAAGAGAAGCTCTGAACTAGTTTTCTATTTTTTTGCTTAAATTTTGAGTTATTATTATTATTATTATTATTATTGCATTTAGTTAGGAGTTCTTGAATTCTCTCCCTAAAATTAGTTCTCTATTAAACCATCCCATATATATATATATATATATATATATATATATATATATATATATATATATATAGTGTAAGTATAGGGATCCAAAATGGAAAAACCCTAGTAAACCCATCATTTGGTCCATGTTGTGCCACATCATTAAAGCCAAGATTTCATTATATTATATTATGAAAGGTAGTTTGGACATTTACACGATCCCTTTTCTCTCTCCTATATATTGTATTTCCCCCGTCTCTTCATTTCTTTTCCTCAAATTCAAATTTAGAATCCTCCTCTCTTTACCTTCTCTCTACCATCCCATCTCTCTGTCTCTCTCTAGAACGACCACAACCACAACCACAACCACCACCACCGCCACCACAACAAAGCATCAACAAACCTTCTGCTAAAAACAAAGCATTGAAGACGATCGCTGATCTGACACATTAGGTGAATGCTGCTCCGGTACCAAGCTTTGGTGACAATGGAAGCTCCGGAAACTACACATCCTACGCCAGTACTGTTTCTTTCTCCCTCTCTCTCTATCTCTCTCTCTCTCTCTCTCTCTCTCTCCTCTTCCCTCTCTTTTCTGGATCTAGAGTTAGAGTTGGGAATCTGGATCTGGATCGAGTATTCAAGTCGTGTCGGGTGGATCTGGAACGAGAAGAATGATGATGTCATATTATTTATCTAAGCACATCCATTACATTCATTGTATTCATATTCTATGTTTATGTAATTATATTAGAACCTGCATTTGGAGAGACAAAATATTCTAGACATATATCGCTTTACCTTCAAGCGATGTTGTTAGAACCTGCATTTGGAGAGACAAAATAACCTGCAAGCGTTTGATGAGTTTGAGGTAATTGTGATATGTTGGACCATTTATTATTCAAATAGTTAGTAGATTAAGGTGTATGAGGACATAATGTCACGTGTACTGTCATCATCATCATCATCATCATCATCATCATCATCATTATTATTATTATTAATAATGAAAGCAATGTTCTTGTATGGGTTGTGAGTTGTCAGTTGATCAAAATATGTTTTTTTGCATACCAAGTCAAATGCTTGAATGCAAAAAAAAAAAAAAAAAAACACTTATGTTAACCTCTTTGATTTTATTATTCTTATTATTTTGTTTATGTTAGATTGTCATTGGAAGATGGAAGTATAAAAAAAAGTTTCTATGATATTTTGTTAGTTGTATTCTATTTAATATTTTTTAGCCAACTAACACATGGAGAAATTGGTATATTTTTGTATTCTATTTAATAATTTTTTTTGGCAAGTGAAAGTGTTATGAACTCGTCTAGGGTGCATGTCTATTTTTTGTGGTCCGAGTCTTGTATGCTCACACACGTTAGTAATGCTAACATATGCTAGTATATGCCTAACTAACAGGTGTTAGGGTCCATATGACATACGTTATGTAACACCCGACATGTTCGGCTTAAACATTTTGGTAAAACATAAGTCTACCTTAGTAAGAAACATTTTTAAACGGACTTAACTAGGTTAGTTGAGTCGGGTTATGAAAGGATTGTCCAGGGTTCAATGATCTGGAGGATCATTGGGAGTCGTTTTTGGGAATACACTAGTACAGGGTCCCGTTGTTGGTGAAATTACATGAACTGAATCAAGTAGGACAGGTAGATTAATTAACACACGTGTAACATCACATGATAATATGTGCTACAAGGTGTGAACATGATTATACGTGTTTATATGTGCTTAATATGTGTTTGAATTGCATGACCATACGTTCGAATGTGTTTAAATACGTTAAAACGACAAAACTGGAAAAACTGGAAAACACAAGTCTTGGTTCGACCCATGGCGTGAGGGCGAACCTGGAAATGAGCCTTGGTTCGACCCTTGGATAAGGGGCGAACCTGGAACAAACCACAGATACAGTTCATTCGACCTTGTAAAGGGGCGAAGGTGGTACCTTCGACCCCATGCAATGGGCGAATGTGGAGTTAGTATAAATACCACACTTTGTCATTTTTACCATTTCACAAACCCTAGCCGTCTCTAAACACTCTCAATCGATTTTAATCACTGAGGAAGGAGTTTTTGCTCTTGTTCTTCATAATCTAACCTACAAACAACATCTAATCATGAATCCAAGGTGTGTTCTTAATCCTAAACCCTTTTTAAAGCATTTTGATTCGTTTTCATCTAACCCTAAATGTCCAGATCTGTTCTAAGGATGTTTTTATGATTAAAAACCTTTTAAACATCTTCCTAAACCTAAACCTTATCATTAAACATAAGTTTTCATATCAATAAACATATGTTAATTATGTGTTATGTGATATTATGTGTTGTTTAATGATTTCTGCTGTACTAATGCTAGGAACATGATCTAGGGCTGCTATTGATGCTAGTTTAGGATTGTTTAAGGTTACAATTAAATGGATGATGATATCATGTCTAATTTAGGGATTTTAATAAATCTAGGGCTTGTTGCATGCTAGTATTATCAATAGAACTATTGGGGGTTTTCATATACACGATAAACTGAGCATTTTGGGATGATTATGAGAAGATTTCTAAAAGTTTCCAAATTGGCTAAAGATTTCATGCATGATGTGACACTTCCATAAATTTTGCCATTTTGGGAAAGGGCTAAAACGAACAGGTTTGGGGGCAAAATTTGTGGGGTTTTGTGGGGATATGTTATTCATACTTGACTGCTGTGAATGGTGATGTTTCGGGATGTTTTTGGATGTTTTTGAAGCGTTTTGTGGAAAAACACTCTGCCAGGGTCGAACCTGGGCACCTTCGACCAGTCGTGGGGTCGAAGGTGGAACCCCGGGGTCGAACCTGGACATCTGTTGGTCAAATCTGTTTCAAATGGGTCGAATGTGGCTCTAAATGGGTCGAACGTGTCTCCAAAGGGTCGAATGTGGTAGAAAAGGGGCGAAGGTGGAACTGAAAACCCTGTTCGACCCTATGGAATCAAAAATGAGATTTTTGATGCAAACTAAGTGTTTTAGGCTTGAATCTTGTGTGTAATCTATGTATACTTGATTAGTTAGGGTAATGAGTCACCAACGGGATGTCGGGTCGGTCTAGTGTGTCGGTTGAACATTCAAAACACGTTTTAAAACATACTTGGTCACGATCTGGACAATCGGGGACTAGATAACCTTATGGTTATTAGTCGGAACACTTATGTGCACATTTTGATAGATCTCCTGCAGTTGGGATTATCAAGGGCTTGACTTTCTTATATTACTGAAGAACACAACTTAAGGTGAGTTCACAGCCCCACTTTTACTGCTTTTACTTTTGGGGGAGAAAGCACGCGCTAAACTTATTTTGGTAACATATGTCATACTATGATTTAACTTTACGTTGCTATACGATCTTTGAAAGTCCCGGGGGAAACCATGAATGTGCGGGGTTGCACAACGGGGGAAATGTGGATAGATCTATTGGGTTTGACAGCCCCACTCGACGGCTTGGAGGGCCGGGCGAGTGCATATTGTCTCGAACTTGCTAAACATTGCTGAACACTCGGGCTGAACACTGGTAACAGTCTAATAATGGTTTTCCAATCGTAGTGGTAACAAAACATACGCCTAGCTAGCGTACTTGGTAACATTGATATTGTATGGACATGGTAACACTTTGGTAACACTATGGTAACATTTGGTAATATTTTTGTAACATATTGAACAAACCTGTGAACTCACCAGCATTATATATGTTGACGTCTTTTTGGATTGTTTTCTCAGGCCTCTAAGGTAGCATCGGTTGGACTAGGCGCACGGGTCTGCATTGGCGTCTTGGCTTAGTTGCACGTTTTGAAATAAGTGTCATGAATACTTTGGAACACGGTTTTTGTAGATGATTAAATTCTTTAAATGCTTCCGCTATGGTTGTCACCTTATGAAAACAATGTTTTTGAGTTTACGTATTTCATATAGTGTTGTTTATTGTGACCGTTGACTTGGATCCTGGTTTGTCATGCGCCTCGCGGTAAAACTCTGCAGTGGAAATTTGAGGGTGTGACAGATTGGTACAGAGCCAATGGTTATAGTGAACTAGGACTGCATGTAGAGTCTGGTCTATAGCTGAGTCACACACACTAGAAGGTCACATACTTGAGTCGGGTTTGGGATACGTACTAACTTTGTCGGGTGTCTTTAGATCATCATCGCACTTCTGTGTTACATCATCCATTCTCACTTGGACCTTCGGGATTTGAAGAAGAAGTTACAGACTAGTTGAATCTTGCACAACGGTGTCGTGTATTGGAGTGGTTTTTGCGTACTCTTGAGATTTGTCCAGGATTCGGACATCTCCCCTCTATGCTCCAATAGACGCACTTGCTTACACATGTTCTTGTACACATATGCTTGTAGTAGCATGTTACTAGGTGCCAGTATTCGATGACTTGAGTTCAAACTGGGGGAAACACTTGGAGGACCATGTAGAATAGTTTATCATTTCGGGTGCACACGAAATCATAAACCGAAATGCATGAAAATCCCAGTGGACTCTGAGTTTGGATGGATAGTCCTGGATTGGACCTAGGTTTAACTTTTGTAACTTCTAGTGGTTGACACTAGCGTGAATTTGAATCTCCCGATTTCTGATTTGTCAGATCATGTCTGGTGCTCGTGGTGGTGGACGTCGTGGCGGTGGCCGTGGCGGCGGTGGTGCGTGTAACATCAACATGACCCAAGAGGAACTGAACAACTTGTTGCAACAACAAGTGAATATGGCCTTGGCTGCTTTCCAGGCCGGACATAACGTTCTAGGTGGTAAGTTGGTTCTTATCAACTCTGCCTCATTCTTGGGTGTCATGTCTTTTCTTTTGTGGTTTATTCGTGTGCCATGTCTCAGGTGCTGCTGTTAACCCACCTCCACCTCAGTGTTCTTATAAGAAGTTTCGGGACTGTCAGCCCCATAACTTTGCTGGGACCAGGGAGCGGTGGGACTGCTCCAGTGGCTAGAGAAGGTTGAGTCCGTATTCCTGATGTGTAACTGTCTTGCTGAGGACCGGGTTAAGTATGCCACTGGAACATTCGAGGGTCCTGCGTTGCCATGGTGGAATGCTACAACTCAGAACATGGGTTTGGGGAAGCTCATGCTATGCCTTGGGCGGATTTCGTACAGCGTTTGAAGAGCGAGTATTGTCCTAGGGAGGAATTGCAGAAGTTAGAACATGAGGCCTGGAACTACAAGATGGTTGGGTCTGAGATAGAGGAGTACACTATGAGGCGTAACGAGTTGGCGGTGCTGTGTCCTGATTTGCACACACCTGAGTACAGGAGGATTGAGCACTACATTTCTGGGTTGGTGCCGGAGATAGCAGGGTTGGTGGCTGCCGGGAATCTTCCCACACTTGCTGAGGCCGTCCGTTCGGCTTACAAGATGACTAACATGAAGGTGGCAGAGGGCGTTTTGCCTCCTAAGGGGTACTGCTGTGAATGGTTATGAGGGTAACAAGAGGAAATGGGATAATGTGGGGAAAAGTGTCGTGCCAGCACCATCTCAACCGGTGAAGAAGTTTGATTTGTCTGGGTCATCTTCGGGACAGAACTCGGTGGGTATGTTGGGAAGCATCCCAAGTGTAACAAGTGTGGTTATCATCATTCTGGGAGTTGTGATCGGGCTCGTTGTCATCGGTGCCATCAGTTGGGGCATCTTGCTAAGGATTGCAGGGTGTCACTTTTCTCGACTCAAGCTCCTACTGCTGCTCCTGCTCCTGCTGCTCAGGGGACTCCAGGAAAGCAGGGGTGCTATAACTATGGTGACACGTGACATTTCAAGCATGATTGTCCCAAGCTGAGACAGGGACGAGAACGTGAAGGCCGGAACGGTAACGGGAACAACGGAGGCGGCGGCAGGAATGCGCGTGCTTTCGTCATTGGCTCTGCAGAGGCCAAGCAGGATCCTGACACAGTTACCGGCACGTTCCTTCTTAATGATCGCTATGTTTCTGTTTTGTTTGATTCTGGTGCCGATAAGATTTTCATATCGGTGGACATTAGTCGATTGCTTGATATAGTACCCACACCTTTAGAGGCTAAGTACTTGATAGAATTGGTTGATGGTAAGAACATTGAAGCGACGCATATTCTTAGGGAATGTCGCTTGGAACTGTCGGGTTTGTCATTCCCCATTGACCTTATGCCGGTATCCTTGGGTAGTTTTGATGTCGTTGTGGGCATGGATTGGTTATCGTTGTATCGTGCGGAGATCGTTTGTTTCGATAAGGTCATTCGGATCCCTCTCCCTGATGGAGAGACTCTTTCGGTTCATGGTGAGAAGAGCGGTGCTCCGCTGAGTTATCATCTCCAGTATGAAAGCCCTTAAGTATCTTCGGAAGGGTTATTCGGCCATTCTCTCACTTGTTTTCGTTTTGTCTGATAACGAGAAGAAGATCGAGGATATCCCTGTGGTTCGTGACTTTCCTGATTATTTCCCGATGATTTACCTGGTCTTCCTCCTTATCGTCAGGTTGAGTTTGGTATTGAAGAAACAAATAGTCTTACCACCGGTTAGGGAAGATAAGATTATTGTATCTACAGGGTTGATCCTTCACTAGCAGCTACAGATTGAGGAACCTGCAAACAAGAATTGATTGTGGGTGTGGAGACGACTACACGAGGTAGTAGTTTATATGAAAAAAACGGGTGAATGGGGATACTATTTTGTAGTGATAGCTCTCCGTGTTAGCAGAAAGTGTCCTCTCCTACTAGGGATATGATCCCTTTTATAGGAGAGTTCGTATGCCACCATTACCCAACTCCTAACCGTGGTTAGGTTGTCTCCATCACCCTTAATTTTGTTAGTAGGGTGATATAAGGAAAGCTAAATCGATGGGAATGATGGAACGTAGTACCGCCTTTAATATCGAGTCTACGTGATTGTCTCCCTGATTTATGCATGGCAATTGACCATACATGATATCCACCTTTGACCAAGACTTGACTTTTGGCCAGGCACTAGCGTGTTTTGACCACTCCTTGCGCGCAGGCTGTCTCCGCGTAGTAGTGCTTTTCCGGGGTTGGGTATGCGGAATTAGCCTATTTAGTACCCAATCCCATCAGGTATTGATCTTGCACCTGGTGCAGTTCCAATTGCCCGAGCCCCGTACCGTCTTGCACCTCCCGAGATGCAAGAGTTGTCCAGCCAGTTGCAGGAACTCTTGCAAAAGGGTTTCATCTGACCAAGTTCTTCCCGTGGGGAGCTCCTATCTTGTTCGTGAAGAAGAAGGACGGAAGTCTTCGCATGTGTATCGATTATCGTGAGCTGAACAAAGTGACCATCAAGAATCGTTATCCTCTCCCTCGCATTGATGATCTCTTTGACCAACTCCAGGGCTTTAGTTATTATTCGAAGATTGATTTGCGATCTGGTTATCACCAGTTGCGCGTTCAGGAAACCAATGTTCCAAAAACTGCTTTTCGTACTCGTTATGGCCATTTTGAGTTCCTGGTCATGCCTTTTGGTCTCACTAACGCACCGGCGATATTCATGGATTTGATGAACCGCGTTTGCAAGCCTTACCTTGATAAATTCGTCATCGTGTTTATTGACGACATTCTGGTTATTATTCCAAGAACAAGACGGACCATGAGGAACATTTACGGTTAGTCTTGGAACTTTTGAGATGAGAGCAGTTGTATGCTAAGTTCTCAAAGTGTGATTTTTGGTTACGCGAAGTTCAATTCCTAGGGCATGTGGTCAATGAACTGGGAATTCATGTCGATCCGGCTAAGATCGAAGCTATTAAAGACTGGGAAGCACCAAAGACGCCATCTGAGGTGTGGCAATTCCTAGGTCTTGCGGGTTACTATCGTCGTTTCATTGAGGGATTTTCGAAGATTGCTCAACCCCTCACCTCTCTTACCCAGAAAGACCAAAAGTTTGACTGGGGTGAACTGCAGGAATCAGCATTTCAGATGCTGAAGCTTAAACTTTGTTCTGCACCTATCCTATCCCTACATGAGGGTACGGATGATTTTGTTGTGTACTGTGATGCTTCTATTCGTGGTCTCGGTTGCGTGTTGATGCAACGCGAGAAGTTCATTGCTTATGCTTCTCGTCAACTTAAGGTTCACGAAAAGAACTATACTACCCATGATTTGGAATTGGGTGCGGTGGTTTTTGCGTTGAAAATCTGGAGACATTACTTGTACGGTACCAAATGCACCATATACACCGATCACAAGAGTCTCCAGCATATTTCGACCAGAAGGAGTTAAACATGCGGCAACGTCACTGGGTTGAACTCCTGAATGATTATGACTGTGCTATTAAGTATCATCCTGGCAAGGCAAACGTTGTGGCGGACGCCTTGAGCAGGAAGGAATCTGTGAAACCTCGTCGTGTTCGAGCTTTACAGCTCACCATTCATTCCTCTTTTGCTTGACCAAAATCGTTCTGCGCAACTGGAAGCTTTGAAGGAGGAAAACCTTAAAGCTGAAACTATGCACAGTGCTGACAAGCACCTTGAGCTTAGGTCCGATGGCCTACACTACTTCGTAGAGCGGGTTCCTTTGTTCGGGGGATTATGGGAGCTTGTCTTGGATGAAAGCTCACAATCCCAGTATTCTGTCCACCCAGGCTCCGGCAAGATGTATCAGGATTTGAAGATTCTCTATTGGTGGCCGAACATGAAGGCTGATATAGCCTCCTACGTGAGCAAATTCTTGACTTGCGCTAAGGTCAAGGTGGAGTACCAGAAGCCGTCTGGTCTCCTACAACAACCTGAGATTCCAGAGTGGAAGTGGGAACGAATCAAGATGGATTTTGTCACCAAACTACTGAAGTCACCAAGTGGTTTACGATATGATTGGGGTGATTTGACGACAGTTTAACACAATATCGGCACATTTCCTACCTATTAAGGAAACAGATGGGCTCGAGCGGTT